>CAMXCT020003278.1:7500-70465 GCA_947184155.2 Cladocopium goreaui
GCCGGGAGCTGGTGGATGGAGACTTGGCCGGGAAAACCATGGGACATCATGGTGGAAATGCAGTGGAAAAAATCTAGCAGTTGATACCTTCTGGTGATTTAGTTCGTGGATTTAGCCACTAATAGCATGGTGATTTTCCAGTTCGTTATGTAAACGTTAGAGGCTAGGTGGTTTATCCATGTTTATCCCACTATTGATATTTCAAACCATCGGTGCAGGATTTCTTGCCCCATTTGGGTCGATAGAACCTTGCACACCTGGGAACCTGGACACGCTTTAGGCATCCTTTTGGGGTTTGGTCCATTGGGAAAAAAAACATGGGATTTTGACACTAAAAACAGGATCTACCATGAAACACGGGGATTTGACATGATTCAACATGACTTGACTATGAAATCTATGAAGAATTGAAGTTTCACCAGCCACAATTGGGAATTGCAAGTTGGCAATAATGAATGGGAATTTTTGACAGTCGAACAGGAGACCATGGAGTCTGTTCCACAGCAATGCTTGAGGTGCAAACACCAACGGATTGCGATCTCATTTTTCCCTAAGAGATTAACACATTGGGGTAAACATGGGTACACCTCAGTTTTGGACAGATTCATAGGGGGATTGAAGCGTACGGGGACTCAACGTAATTTCGCATGATAGCCTTGGTAATCAAACATGGCAATTATTTCATTCATAGATGTTTTTGCCATTATAACACCTTGAAAGCATCTATCATGTTCGATTTTCCATTGCCACGTTTGATTAGCGGAGGATATTAACAGTGCAAAACGCGGGATTGAACTGGGCACCGTTTTGGAGTCAACAAGGATTGGAATTTAATCTGTGACAATGGGCATGAAATTCATGAAACCAAACAAGATCACAACTCCGGGCACTTGTCGGTGGTTTCCAGTTTGTTTTTCTCTATCACAACCTGGAGGATTTGTGCACATGAGCAAGAATTGGAATGGTTTTGAACATATAGAAGAAATCAGGTTACTGTAAATCACATTTTTTTTGATGGTGAAGCCGCTTCCATTTTTCATGGTCAAATACATTATATATATACACACACACATTTTTTCTATATACATATAGATATATTAATGTATTAGTGTATATATATATATTATATTTGTATATATATATATACATATCATTCGCCCTGGAAACAATCCTCCACCTCCACGTCTGTTTCGGTGTTTGCCGCAGAAAACAACCCCGTTTCAAGGTGAAGCGGTCACCGTGAGCGCGTCCTTGACTTGCTGGTCGTCGCAGAAGGGAGAGCAGGTACGGAGGATTCGGCAGGGGATACCACATATTAATAGATATATATATATATTGATGAAATCATATTAAATCATGTTTGATCTCCAGTTTTGTGGGCAAAATCCGAATCTTTGAATGGTCGTTTCACACATTTTTGCATGGTCTCCATATTTTTTCCGACCATTCACCGCCTACCAGGAGAAGGCTGGTCAGGTGGAGGTCTTCGTCTATCGCCACGAGATGGACGCCAAGATTGACCTGTCGAAACGTCGGGAAGATCGCAGTGGGGTCTTCAACTGGGATGACGCGTGGCATGCGTGGCATGACTAAGCCACCTTAAGGGTGAGGCCCAGCATCGAAAACCGGTGATTTGATTAGAGATGAGGATATGAATCAGCTTACCATCTGGTTATGACTAACATAGCCATGGAAAATCACCATTTTTAATAGGTAAACCCAGGCAAACCATCTATAAATGGGCCATTTCCCATGGCTATGTTAAATAACCAGATGGTAATCATTGGTTCAAAATGGTTAAAACCAAGAGGGGACTTTCATGGGATTCAACTGAGTTTTTTTTTGCTAAGTTGACACAGAGTTTGGTGGAGGTCGGGGTCCCTAATAGGAGATGCAACACTTAGTGAATGGCTTTATGAAGCAACAGATATAAATCACTGGTGCTCTTCACCTTGGGTATTTTAAGGGAATCTGAAGGTCTCATGGAAGTCGAAGTCAGAACATCCACCATTTTTCACAGGCAAATTGTGGTGAAATTATTTATAGATATTGCAGATGATATTGCCTTTGAAACATTTATAGATGATTTATAGATGAAATAGTTCGAATAGTAGTTCTCATGTTTCATCTATAGATCATCTATAAATAGGCAATATCTATCAATTATAGGCAATTTTTTCCATAGCAAACCCTTAAATCTCCAGAGGGTATGGTTTTTTCGGCGGCCCGGCGTCCCGAACTGGGTCTGTGGAGCCAACCATTAAAGACTTCTAAAGACATTGCGGTGAACATATTCAAATGCCCAAAAGTGCAATTGTACACGCATATCTTCTGTGTTCTTTGTTGAACTCTGGTCAGAAACCATTTTTTTTTAAAAGGCAGACATAGGCAGACCTATCTATGGATCTTTGCCCCATAAAAATACGCAATCTGCCGCAAATTTCCAAGGACGTGGTGGTGGATTTGTACAGTGGCTTGTCTTACCATGAGAAAAAACTCCAAGGCTTCAAGGCTGGGCCCAAAAATGTGGATGTGTGGAAGCCAGTTAGTTGCTGAGTGGTTAGAATCCACTTATATGATGTTCTCTCTCTCTCTCTATATATAATACACTTATATATATATAGAGTATAATATATATATATATTATAGATATAATATGTATATATATAATATTATATATATAGACAATAAGCCAAAGGACTATGCCACTTTCAAAATCCGTTTTTTTTTTTCTGTCATTCACATCCTGGCAGGTGTCGCCACGGGACATGATGCTCTCCCAGTACCTCCAGGATCACGTGCACTACCGGCGGCGACGGCTCTGTCGTCACAACCACCTGGAGGTCAGCCGAGCGGTGGATTTTGGCGACGGCTCTCCGGCGCTGAACTTCTTCAGAAGATGCTGAGCCAGGGACGAGGGACGAGCGAAAGGGGGAGAAAGCGGGAGCTGAGTAGCTGATAGTAGCTGAAGATGATGGTTTTTGAATGTTTTTGAGTCCTGTATGGCCACATGAAGCAAGTCAAAACCAAGGGGAAACACGCGATAGCAAGGGGTGTGCGAAGTTTTATTGATCATTCAAGCCTGGAACTGGAAGGCCAGTGAGGCACAGAACGCTGCACATGCACACCCAATATCGACCTTTCTGGTTATCTGAATAAGATGCCTGTGGTTTGTGTCACCATACTGGGATAGTGGCGGATATTGTCAGCTTAGATCTACTGCATCAGCAGTAGCTCAGATGCCATTTCGTTGATACCCTTGTTGCATCCATATCCTTCAAACATCTTCAAACTCCAAGTCTCTCTCAATGCCAGCAGGCTGCCGCCTGCTGTCAAAATTGATGGACAATCCTAAATTTGTGCATCCAATGGTGGACAATCATTAATTTCATTGTTTTCATTCCCATAGGATCCATGTATGCTATATATGGTAACATTTACCATCAATATATCCCCAATGTTAGCATATATACCAGCACCATGGATCCTGTGGGATTCAAAGATTATTACCAAATCCTTCCGTGGCCTTCCCTAATTGGAGCGGCCTAAGGCCACGGGAAATCATCGCACGAATGAAACAAATCGGTGGATTTTCGGTGGATTTCTGTTTCGGGCCCAGGACAAAATCCCATTCCGGTGATTTGTTTGGTTTACTATCGAGAGAACACGACCATCCTTTTCCTGTAGATATCCCCTCCAAAAGTATGGGGAAAAAATTGCACCCCAGTGAAACTTGGATGGTTGAAAGACAATTCCATGATTTCGGCTCAATTTTCCATGAAAACCCAGTGATTCCCTGAAACAAACCGTCCGAATTCCCAGGAAATCCCTATCTCTTCCCGGAGACGGAGACCTCGACCTGCTCGTCCTCGTTCTTTCGCAGCGCCTTCGTTTCGGTGCTGAACCAGGGCCTGGTGCTGCGTGCGGCAATGACGCGACGGGAATTCATCTATTGGTTGCCGGGGCTCAACGCAGGCATCCCCCTGGTGCCCAAGGACGATGCCGTCCACGAGGCGGGTTGGAAGCGCTGGGGCTGAAGGTGTAGCTGGAGATGATCTTGGTATCATAATGTTGCAACAGTATGATATTTTGGTTTGAGTTTAAAGGATGGTAATATTCATAATATGAAACAATATGAAACAGATAGATGCAGATGAGAATGTGATGTGGATGGAATGCAGGTTTTGAGGGATTTGCCGCCGTTCTTTTTCATGGTGGAAACTGAACTGGATTTTCTGTACCAAGGTAGACGTACCAATTAGGTGGCTTGCCACCTTTTGACCTCCATGAAACTTGAGATTTTGGGTGATGGGGTCTGAGGGTGTTGCCTGTGACAAATGATAGTTTTATACCAAAGCGGACCAACAAAAGTAATCAGCTATATGGAGATGGCATCCATCAATCCCAGTTACTCTAGGGTTCACCTGGGGTTTGGACCCAGACCGGTATATTGAGTTTGTCTGGGGTTGACATGAAGGGCCACCCCGGGCCCCAACAAAAATCCTCGTCGAGGCAACCTTCCAAGCCCATGATCTAGCGCACTTCTTGCAGCTTGGCGTGGCTGGAGGGTAGGTCATCTTTCCCCTGGGATCCGGAAGAACTCAGAGCTGTGCGACATAGATTGATAAATTTTGGACGATCACTTCAAAAAAAATCCGTTCAACACAAACATGATTCTCAACTTCCATGGTTTCTCGACTTCCAAAGATTTTGGTCAGCCAAAAAGGGCACCCCTTTGGATGCCAAAATGGCAACAGTCGTCGTCCGGGTCCTCCGGCTTCGCTGAAGGCTCCCAGATCTCTTGTTCACGGAGGACTCGCCCCTGCATCGACGGCTCTACATCATCTACCGCATGCTGAGCGAAGCGATCACGTTGCCTGGGTGCTGAGCTGATGGTGAAGGATGGTGAAGCACATCCCCCCCAAAAAACACATATGTTTAAAAACTATAGTTATGTCAATAGTGATATCAATATAAAACATATATACACATATTATATATATATACCCTCTGGTTATTTAACATAGCCATGGTATAGATGGTCCATAGAAATAGATGATTTTCCCAGCTAGAAACCTCCATTTATCAGGGATTTTCCATGGCTATGTTAAATAACCAGATGGTAATTATGGCCCCAACATGTCCCAACTTTTTTTGTTTGTGTAAATCCCCCTACTGAAGCATGTTTTTGGTTTGGGGTGTTTAATATGAATGGGAAGGGATGACTTGATGTTACTGTTGGGTTTTGCTACTGGTAAGATCTTGTAAGTGGTTCAACTTTACGATTTGTTTCATGAGGTTTCACGAAGAGTGCTATTAACATCTTTATAGGACCTCTGCCCTCAACCAGTTGACGTAGGGGATGGCGGAGAGTTTTGGGCAACGGCTCAGCTGGTGAGTCTTACAAGAAGACCACTTATAGTTTACGAGATCTCCAAACGGGAGAGTGAGGATTTTTTCAGGATTTTCAGGGTTGTGCCACAGCCCGAGATAAACCGATGTTGGATGGTGTTGGATGGCTGCTGGGCAGCTTGTCCCTGAAATCAGTGAAGATTGATGAACATGGTACTTCCCCACATCCCCTACGTCAACTGGGGCCTAGCATGGCCAACCAATACTGCTTGGAAGTGCAGTTCCAATGAACTAAGTGGATATACAATCTTAATCATGGGGGTTTCCTAAAATAGGGGTACCCCTAAAATGGATGGTTTATAAGGGAAAATCCCATAAAAATGGATGATTTAGGGGTACCACCATTTATGGAAACCACCATATTCCCAACTTATGGGGTTTACAAGTGAACTATGGGTTTGTCCCAACTTACAAGCAACAAAAAAAATCGGGTTAGATCCCAAGCTATGGGAGTTCAGTTCACTATGGTTATAATGGATATAGCCATGACAGTAACCTCTCTGCCCAAGGTTGGTCTTCGCAGACATGCTCTTTGTGGAACATCTCCGTCGAAGTGGAGTGGAGCGGCTGGTCTGGGGTTTTGAAGTGAAGAGTTTCACCATGGTTTCCACCATTTCTGTCCAGAATGAAGCTTAGGCATATTTAAACATGGTTTAATAAAATCTTCCATCTTCCATTTTTCCATTTAATAAAATATTTCTAATATTGAAGATGGAATATTTAAACATTTCTTCCATTTTTTTCAACTTTTCTGTGCTCTTCATGTTTCCCATCACCAAAGCCTTGGCCCCGGCGCGCAAAGGTACGACTGGTCCAAGCGGAAGATCTGGCCCTTGTTCCGGCACTGCGGCCTTGAACCTGGGACCTTTCTTCAGTGGTGAAAAATCCCACTTGCACCAGTGGATTAAGTGGATGAAGTGGATTGTGAAGAACTTTCAAGGGCTGTGAAAAATCCCAACTGAGTTGGGGTTATGGTCAATTTTGGGCTTTACCACATTACTTACCCTCTGGTTGATTAAACATAGCTGGAACATCGCCATTTTTGATAAAAGTAAATGATTATTTTTATCATTGAAGTAAATGGGCGATTTTCCAAAGCTATATTCAATAGCCAGGGGATTATATCCTACGAAGAACTTATAGGGGGTTATGTCATATTCCCAACTTACAGGGGTTATACTATGATGCTTAATTTGGTGGTCCTCCTCAGTTCATAGTTACAAAAATCCCAATGGTTATATATAGATATGAACTTAGTGGTTATACTATGCACTGGTTATCACTATGAAACATGGTTATACTATGGTTATACTATGCTTACTAACGGACGTTATATCCTAACTTATAAAGATCCACTGGTTCGACCCTTCTGAAAGTCACCGATGTCATCCCGCACCACCCCAACCGCCCCCCCAAGGCGGGCGCAACTTAGGACCCCTTCGCCGAGGGTTCCACGGGTTCCACGGAGCATTTTCTGTCGGTCTTTCGAGCCCTGCTGGAAGCGAACGTGTCCTACTGCCTGCTGGGAGATGATTCCAGATACCGAGAGCTGTTGAAGGATGAGCTGGAACCGGAGTGCTTGAAAGACTTCAAGGAGTCTCTTGGACATTGACCAACTACCAAAACATGGGAAGCCACCAAAAAAAGAGACCTGACGATTGCTGTTTTTCCAAACTATTGCAATTGGATTGTCACATACTGGATGGGGTTTCACATGGAAAAACAGATTGCATTTTTGCAAATGACTGCACCTCATCAGATGTTCGGGTCTGCGACGACCTATCCCCGCACGAGACAGGAAGTACGAGATAAGTCTGAAGTCTTTTTATTTTATTGGCGACCTATCCTAGTTTCTTTGTCAAAGTTCTGGATCCTCATATTTCCTCATATTTTTGGACACAGGAGATGCCGGAACGGAATTGGAGCGGAGGATATTTTTGACAGTTGACTTGTATATACTATTATATACTTGTATATATATATAATTATATATATATATGTTGGTGCCCAATCACTTCTACTATATGGAAAGTTCCTAAAGTTAGGGATCCCATCACTTCCCTTGCGATAACTGTCCCCTACTTTTGGGCTCGGGAGCAGCATCACCAGTTGATACCCCTGAAATCGGTGAATCACTGGTGAAATCCCAGCATTTTCCCGATAACATGGCATATTTACCATCAATATACCCCAGTCATGTTAGCATTAATATACCAGTACCATGGATCCGTCATGGGTAATTGGCGGTATACCTCATTTTCATTAACAAACTTGGGGTTATTTATTTATTTTTACAGTTCGAAGCACCATCCCATTCTGAATGGGTACCGAGTGTGACTTCAGTCGAAACCGCCGGAAATTTTGGAGCGGTTTGAATATCCTACGATCAAACTGCCAAACTGCTGGTTGACATATCCAAACATTTACCTGGTTACCTCAAAAATCCCACCGACAGGTATTGTTTTAGCATGTTTTAGCCATTTTCCCATATGTTCAGCACGTATTTCCCAAATTTTTCACACAACTCTGCAAAAGATTCTCCGCACCACATCTTAAATTGTCAACGGATGATCAATTTCCCTAAGATGCTCCCCTTTGTTGATGGTGAGATCCCAATTTTTGATGCAACAAAAAGTAGATGGTTCAATTGGGAACATGCTTCAATGTTAGCCATTTACCTTAGATGCTTCAACATCTATGGATAATATCCATAGATTATCCATTAATGGATATAGATTTTCATATCCTTGGATGATAATCTTCATTTATAAACCCCATGAATACTAGTTCGTTATAGGTACCATTAAAACCATAGCTAAGTTGGAGTTATGTTCACCAACTTAGCACGCTATCGTTTTAGGGGGCCCCACTTTGTAGCCATGGAAAATCACCATTCTTAATAGGTAAACCATCTATAAATGAACCATCTATACCATGGATGATCATGTTCACCCAGGATTTTCTTCCGTTTTTCCCAGGAAGTACATGCCGTTCTTCGTGGAGGACTTCCGCTGGACCTCCCAGAACTACCGCAGCATGGCCGCGCGCGGCGCCGAGCTGCGCCGTTGGTGGAGCCTGGCGGAGCCCATCCGGGAGCTGCTGCAGCAGGGGCCGCAGGGGCAGGGCGCGGTGGAGGAGCTGCTGACGGTGGAAGAGCCGTGGAGGAAGTCATGGGGACCCCCCAAAAAACGTTGACCATTTTTTTGGGTGTATATATATATATATATATAAGCCATTTATTTTAATAGGGTGATTTATGACATTGCTTTTATTGATTTTTATTGACATGAATAATAGTTATGTATAGTTATGTATGGTTGTACGGTTTTTTGCTCATTATGGTTATGAGAACTATGAACTATGATGCTAGTTACCCATACAGAATAGTACAATCCCCTTGAAATGGATTAGTATAGTAACTATAGACAACTATAGTATAAAGGGAAAGTGTGTGGTTATAATTGGTCACGACATTGTAGAATAGTTAGTATAGTAACTATAACAGTAATTATTACGTGTTACTCTTATACACACTATTCTAACTGAGGAATGTTCAAAAACCCGGTTAGTTGATGATTTTGCTTGGGATATACTAACCTTTATATATGGGATGATCAGAATCCATTCACTAGGGGATTCCCTTTCTCAATGAAGCAGTAGAAAGCAACGACACAGGGTTTTTTCACACTGTTCATGGAGATTTGAAGGTGAAACTGGGATATCCAAAGCGATTTCTCTGATTTAACGAGCTGAAATATCAGAAATCATGGGGATTGGGAGGAAAGGAGGTTAGAAAGTGATGATTTTCATCAGAATATGTCTGTGGATCAACTTATTTAAGGCCCCGACCCACAGACTTCAGTACCCTTTGAGTATTGATCATCCATGTATTGGGCACCCCAATTTTGACCCTAAAACCCATATATATATATGTATATGTATATATATATATGTATATATATATGTGTATATATATAATTATATATATATATGTATATATAATCATATATAGGCATTGGCAATATTCAATTCACTGAGGATATGGGCGCAGGGATGTTGAATGATTACTGTAAGTCATATTAAGTCGGTTGAGTTTCTTTCCGTGAGTTTGGTCTTGACTGATGACGTAGCTATTTTGCGGGCGATATTTCCGGTATATTGTTGATTCCCTGCGTTCTTGGTGCTTTAAACCAATCTTGATATGTTTTGATGATAAAGATTCTTTGACAACATGTTTCATCGAGTAGTCTCTGGGAAGCCTGCCTTTCAGTTAGATCCGCGTTGCCTCCGCGTATGCACCCCAAGGCCCCATATACGACCAAACGAAATGCGGCTCACAATTTCCTTGCTAACGCCAGCTAAAAATCGGGTAAGCCGCCATTTTTGCAGGCCAAAAACACAAGTTTTCTTGATTCTTGAGTTCCAACATGTTCCAACCCACCCCATTTTTTTTCCCAGGTGTTCACCTCACCGAAAGTCTCAGGAATTTGCCACCCGCCTGGGTTGCCACGGCCCCGAGACCACCGAGACCAGTTCCGGCGCGGCCCTGGTGTGGTCGGCCTTCCGCGACGTCTTCGCGCGGCGGATTGCGCCCATCTTTCAGCAGCAGCAGGAGCGGAGCTGCGCAGAGACCTTGTTCCGGGCCTTCGGATGCTTGGTGAAAATCTCCCTAATGTCAACCCTGGATTAGTAAACCCCTAGGCTGTTTAATTGGGGGCGATACCATTTATGTATCATATTGTGACTATGAATTGTGGGTACCCCCACAATTTTCATAAACCATGGTTTAGTCTCACTCATCCGGAGTTGACAAATCCCCAAATTGAGCCCCCAAAAAAATCCGTGACCGGCCATCCAGGAAGATACATGATGGGCCAATGTATCTTACTGGCTCGTTTCAACTTTCTGCCCGAGACGCTCGGACCGGGAATTGACAGCCATTGGATGGTTGAAGTCTATGGCGTAAAATTGGGGTAACACTTTTGTTACAGTTGTTTTTTAAATCATCGTATTATGATACAATACAATCCCCATGCATCGTTTTTTTTTCCCGCATGTTTTTAAGCTTAAACAACATGGTCAGAATCATAGATAGTGTTATCATTGCCATTTGCTGATTTTCTTATCATCATGATCATTTTGTTTTAAAAAATCACAATACCGATTGTGGTCATAGCCGTGATGCATTGAATCCAATACTGAATTCTGATTCAACTGATCAATGACTAATATATCTGATATTATCTATCCAATACACTTTTTTAGAGTTGATAGAAAAGTCACATCCATATCCAAACTAGAGGTTGCTATTGAACTTTTTTAAAGACTCTTTTTGGGGGTTGCTATAAAGCTTATGCCTGCCAGTAAAATATAAAATGGACCCTGAAGATCGCGCGAAATTTTTGCTGGGAAAGTCGAGCTGTTAGTTCTTATGGACAATTCCTCTTTTGAAACATATATATATATATATCTAATCAAATCTAATCCAATCAAATCTAATCCAATCAAATCTAATCCAATCAAATCTAATCTATCTAATCTATCTAATCTATCTAATCTATCAATCATAATTCATCTATAAACGGACCGTCTTCGTCTTGGCTATGCGAAATCCACCAGGGGAGGTCCTGTTGCCACCAGGTCCACGAGTTGCCACGAGGAGATCCTGGGCGTCCTGTTGCTTGGATGATTGAGACGGAAGTGGGGAAGTCGCCACAAATCCGAAGGTTATAATAGGTTATAATAGGTTATAATGGGTTAATAAAATAGTGGACTACATTGGACTACTATATCAGTTAAGTAGACTTCATATAACCTACTATAACCTACTATCACCTACTATACTTTCTAGTAGGGTAACTGTTGTATGGTAAGTAGACTTAAGTAGGGGATAACAGGTTCGTTCACCCGGATGTTTTTTCAGTTAGACCTAATCCAACAATCCACTAGGGTGAACCAACCTACGGAGTCGAGATGAGTCACCAAGTAGCCTCCAGTCATTTCTGGGCTTTGCGGACTGGAAAAACCATCACAGTTCTGGAGAAATCTGGGAACTCAACTACTCAAAACCATCAGAACTATGGGGACCATGGGAATTCCATGGACCAGTTCGGCGGAAACCACGGACCAGTTCGAAAGTTCGATGATCGATTTCTACTACTGTACAAATTTTAATGGTGATTTTCCAGTTCGCAAAGTGTAACAAATTACTAGAGTTACTAGAGGGTAAATGATGGCGACCTTGCACAAAAACCTGAAAACCTCTGAGTGATGAATTGATTGAAGGAATCATTCCGAACAAAAGTCATTTGCCTGGTATGATCTGGGTCAAAGATAGGGAGCCAACCAACATGACCAACATGTTTAAAATATGCAAATCAGCTTGCACGGCGGATCTGCCCAGCAAAAAAAATTGTTTTTCAATGGCTACTCTGCGATATGGAGCCATACCCAAGCGATATCAGATCCAAAGAAAGCTGTCAGGTGAGTGTTTGACTTGCCAAAGATGTAAACACAATTTATTGCTGTTTTATATATTTATATTATTCGTGGCTCATCCCACGAATCGTGTTCGTAGGTTAGTTCAACCTAATAAGTGGATTAACCCTACTACTTGCCCCACTGGAAAAACCAGGGTGAACCAACCTGGTATAGCCTACTTAGGATTCGTAGCTAGTTGGCCACACCAAGGCAAGAGGCCCGAGATGCAGGTGGACAGCTCACTGAAGCCCAGATGCTGAAAGCACGCGGCTGCTTCGAAGCTCGGTTGGGGATGGCATAGAGGATGGCGGTGATCTGGTTGGTGGTTTGGAACCATGGAATTTTATGACTTTCCATTCAGTTGGGAATGTCATCATCCCAACTGACGAACTCATATTTTTCAGATCAGCTACCAACCAGTGATGGTTCCTGAGGTCCTTAACGAAGTCGCGAAATACACCACAGTCGTTCTAGGGTTTTGCTGGATATCTCGATATATGGAACTTGGGGGTTGTAAACCCAGGGCACCACCTTGTAGACTTAGATATCCTGAATTCTCACTGGTTTGGTTGCCAGTTGGGATGGGTGGAGGCAGTCTGTACCACCTCATGCTGCAAACATAATCTTGCAAGATTCGCACGATTCACAAGATTGTTTCAAAAAATGCTACAGGAGTGGATGTGAAGCATGTTCTTGCTTGACGCAGCAAACCTTCTCTACATAATGCCAATGATTCTTTTTCTTGAATATGAACAAATTAAGTCCTGCCAATACAAAACATGTCGAAAATAATGCATCACTATATTATATGGCCTCTTCTGAAACGATGTCACACACATTGTCTGCTACATTACACAACGTGACATGGCTTTGGCCTTACATTCGCTGTGTCCCTGCAGGCAAACTTTTAAATATAACATGTCTGTCTTGTGCTTCTCTCACATATAGCAAGACATACCGATATTTCACGCGCTTGAACATCTCCCAAGCATTCGCACTGACAAACGCATATGGCAGACACCACTTCATTCAAATACCATGTCAACATTTTTTTTTGGGGGCTAGCATATATAATCATATATATATATATCTGATTGGTGGTTTCGAACATTTTTATTTTTCTCCATTCAGTTGGGAATAATCATCCCAACTGACTAATATTTTTCAGAGGGGTTGAAACCACCAACCAGTATTTTTGATTCGCGCAATGCTTTCCGTGCTTTCCGTCCGGGTGGCAGCGGCAGACAAACCAAGTATCCAGGTAGATATACGTTGACCCCCCAGGTCCCCACCCCCAAAAATAGGTGATGATATTAAACCTATGTTTCCAATATATAATTTCCCATGAAAATCCACTTATGTTTCCCATTTCCCATGTTTTTCCACTTATTTCATCGGAAAGTTTCAGTGAAACATATGATTCCCTTCTATTTTCCAATGTTTTTCCACTTTGCTGCTGTTGTTGCCATGGTTCTTGAAGAATCTCCAAAGCTGTCACCCCTTGATTCATAGCCATGTTCAATGACCCATGTTTTTCTACTTACCCTCTGGTAAATAAGCATAGACCCTGAAAATCACCAATTTTTAATGGAAACTAGTCTTCCAACCCCGATGACTGCTAGGGTCTACGTTAATTTACCAGAGGGTATTTCATCAGAAAGTCTCCGGAAAAAACAACATCAGGAACACTATGTGGATCTGCTCTTGGAGCGTCAACTGATCACGCTGGACGACGCGGCGACCTTTAAAGAGGTGGATGGAGGGATTGGAACAAACATGCTGAATTTATGGTGACCTCATGTGTTTTTATCGCAAAAACCCAGGGCTTTTCATGGGTTTGATGCTGATTTTTTGTGAGATTTCATCGAATGCTTTGGGAGTTTCTGGGATATAATGAGGTTTAGCCAACCAATCTTGTGATTTTATCGTGACTTCATGGTCACTTCCTGGGATTAGAACCCAGGTCTGTCCGCTCTTTGAGCCCTGCTTCGCAGCCTACGATGAGCCGCTGGAGCATTACCAGCAGCTGAAGATGGTGGCTCCGGTACCGGAAAGCGGTGGACCTGGTAGAGCTGGTAGAAGAGGGGTGTGTGTTTTTCCATTTTTGCGTGGACACCGAGTTATTTAAACTGGTTGGTGGTTTGGAACATTTCTTATTTTCCCCAATAGTTGGGATGATGATCCAATCTGATTATATAATATTTTTCAAGGGGGTTGAAACCACCAATTTGTAAATGCTTTTTGTAGGGTAAACCATTGGTTTGGAGGTCCCCCACTTCCACCCACATAATTTTTTTTTGGTGCTGTACGATCCGGATCTTGTTGGGCAAAGAGTCTGAAGTCATCCGATTTTTGGCCAGTAGGGAAGAGTTTTAATGCCAACTAGCCTTCAGCAAAGATGCCATGGAGATATCGGTTGTGGTTTGTTCGTATCGTTTCGTTGGTTGGTTTGAAAGTAACCCAAAAATCATAGTTACATCATCATTTTTTCAAATTGCCATGAACTCTAGGTATGCCCACTTCTCAGAGAAAACCAATGTTCTCATACATAGTTGGTATATTCCAGTGATGGCATACTTCTAAGTCCCCATTATGTCCCCATTATTTGAGGACAGTTTCAATGCCAACGACATTTTCTGTCCTTACATTCTTCAAATCCCAGGTGAGCCAAGAAATCTTGGGCGAGCTCCCGAGTGTAGGCCGAGCTCCATTTCCTTTCGAATTTCGTGGACATATAATATCGGATGCAGCTAGATCTGCCGTCAACCATTTAATACATATCATATATAATATATATATATATATATACACATACTCAATTGTATAGGTTATATAGGTATACGTTCAAATATTCTCTATGGTGAACATGCATCAAAAACACGCGCAGATCAATACTGAAGCTTTTCGGCATGTCCTGGAAACCAAGATCTTGACACATCGTTGCCCCAAGAGACTACGACCGTAGCATCAAGAGCCCACCACCTCCACCCCGCCCCCATGCACAGCCCAAATACGCAGGTTTCGTCCAGGTGGTTAGCGCCTCTAGCAACAAGGGCGCCCCGACATTTCTGGTAGATTCGTCCAAAGCCCTGCAAAAGGGTTGCAAAAACACTCAGCAAGGACACCTTTCGCAAATGGAATTTTGGAAGGTTTTCCTTAGGGGTTTTCATGCCCTCTCAGAAACTGGAAGAATCATGAAGAATCCATATATCTGAAGCATCTAGGCAATCCAATTTGTTAAGGTTCTGGACCCCAACATGCCCTGCAAAGCTTTCCCGCAGGAAGTGAAATTCCTAGTGCTGCGCCCAAAGCCGGCGGAGCCAAGAAATCCAGCTACTCGATGGTGGGTTTATGGGGTTATTTTATAGTATATATATATGATATGTTTATATATGTTAATATATGTTAATATATGTTGATATAATATGAATTAATCATAAAGCAACACACATTAATCTGGGATGATGCTATGGGTGGGTTCGCATGGAACCCTCTGTTGTGATGAATGGGGATGCCACAAACCACTCCCAACGCTAGTAGTTTTCGAAACTGGGCCTTGAGGATTTACGCGCCCCCAAATGGTTGACAATTGGGATGGTTTATTGTGGATCAGAGGGACATGAACTGACATGGAGTTGACCAGATGACTTTGAGTCTGTTGGACTCAGAACATCGTCCCTGGGTAGTAAAAGAGGAGGCCCACATATTGTTCAATGATGGCAAATGTAGCGATCCAGGTATACAACTTGAATTTGTAGTCTGAGAATCTTGGGGTAGGCAGCGAATGCATACATACGTACATACATACATAATATATATATATAATATTCACTCTAATTTCAAAGATGTGCCCTTCACAACAACGATTTTAGTGGCTTGAAGCCATCACAGTACTACAGTACCTTGGCCACGCCGTGGCATACCGTGGCCAAAGCCATGGTCGCGTTGGCCCACGCGACCGAGGTAAGAAAGGAGTTCGCTTGCGCGCCTTGGCAGTGCATCCCAGATCCAGCCCATCCACCATGATCGCCTCCTCACTGTTCTCCCTCAGGGGATTTTCATGGTTAGGATTGGGGGTAACCAACCAGATTCGTGAAACTGATTATGGTTAAGCATGTTGATAAGTTGATATATGATATATATATATATATATACACACATAAATAACATCAACTATAGATATATCCACCATGATTAACCCCATTGACCATGTTTTTTTTTGGCCTGTCCATGGCCCGCATGGCTTCCAGAGGCTGGGTACCCAAGCAGCACTGACCGCGGATTCGCGGTCAATGTACAGCTGGGCCATGTACAGCTGAGCGCAGTGAGCGGAAAACATCGATCTGCCAGGGACAGGGGCATGTCTGAAAATGTTGGATATCCCAGATTTATAAAGGTTGGAAAACCCCATGATACCCAAAGGTTTTTTTTCATTTTTTAATGATTTAATGTATGTTAATGTGGTTAAGCCCGTAAACTCCAAGCATCACCATTTCACCATTCACCAAGCAGTAAGGACGTTTCATTCATCATCCCATTGCGAAAAAAGCAGAGATGACTGGAGGGACGTATGCCATTGGTACTCTGCTGAAAGCGAACATGGAGTGGATCTAGTAGATGATGTTTTCTGTTGAAGTTTGCAATTTGTCATATTTGTTCAGTTCCATATGAGTTTTCAGGGCTGTAATGCAAACCAGAATCATGACAGCTTCATCTGTTTGGTCTTATGGTGCCCGAAACCCTGTGAATTTCTGGGCGGCTCTCAAGCAGTAACATCTTGGGACGGCTGGAGAAAAGTTCCAAGCCTACTTCATGGTGCTTGCCTCAGCTTTGGGGATGGCATAGATGTCATCCTTCCATTGCTTGATGATGCTTGATGAATAAAGTGGTATATCATGGTATACCAATCACTTTATATCTCATATCATGGTATTCCATGGTATTCCACCTCCCAACAGGAAACATCACGACTTATCTAATCTTATCTATCTCTTTCCTCCAGAGATGTTGAATCTTTCTTCACTGAGAGGAGGTTGTCGCCGATGCCTCTTCAAGTATGGAAAGCGGTCGCTGCCGTGTTTCACCAAAACAGATACCCTCTGGTGATTTAACAGTTGGCTATGGAAAATGACCCATTTATAGATGATGTACCTATTAAAATTGTGATTTCCATTGCTATGTTAAATGACCAAAGGGTAAATATATCTTCTATATTCTATACTAAAAAAAGTCCGAGCCAGGTTCCTGAGCGTTTTGTTATCATCATGTTCGAACATTTGGATCCTTTTCACTTTGAGGAATTCATCTATTTCATTATTTTATTCTATTTTTTTGAAAAAATGTACTTTGAGAACCATTCTCACATTTTTAAATGTGGACAGAGATGCCAAATTGTTATTTTCTTCGTTCAAACAAACACCTGCCAGCTCGCCGCGCCGCCTCAACGGTCCATCGTCGTGGGCGAGGCAAATGACCCGGCGAAGTTTGATCAGATTTGGAGGGCCGCCTGTGAGAAGGACGCCGGTACCCCTCTGGTTATGTCAAAATAGCTATGGGAAATGGCCCAGTCGAAATCCTTGATTTAGCCATGGAAAATGGATGGAAATGGTGATTAGCCCAGTCGAAATCGTTGATTTAGCTATGGAAAATGGTGATTTTCCATAGTTTTTTGTATGTTTATCAGAGGGTGATATGGGAATTTGCTGCTGTGGGATCTATGACTGTTTCGAAGAGGTTTTTGATATTCTATCTATTTTTTGGCGTTTTTTGATTTTGGTGGTTTTTCAATTTTTCTCCAGACCCGGGTCAAACATGTCTAAAAATGACTTTAACAGGGACGTAAAACGTAAAAAAACTGTGGGTTTTGGACATATTCAACCTATTTCTATTTGTTTTTGAAAATCAGGATCGAACATGTCCGATATTCTATCTACTTCAGGATGACTCTCTCTCTCTCTCTATATGTATATATATATATATGTATCAACACACATGACATAAATATATATATATATATATATATATACATATATATACATATATATATATATACATATACATACATTCAACCTAGAAAACTTGGCTTTTCGGTTTTTTTCGCTTCAACTGAAGTGCAGGCCTTTCTTTCACGCCAGGAGATGTTGACCTGGCAGTCTCCCAGCACCTTGCTGAGGCCTCACCTTTGAAGGGACAGGGCAGTTAAGTAACGTTGAGGGCGCCATAACGAAATTGGGGGATGTGAACTGGTTGGTGGTTTCAAACATATAGTACAATGTGAGGCCCCCCAGTTATAAGTTGGTTTATAAACCCCATGAATACTATAGTTATAAATACCATAAACCATAGTTATTGGAGTTATAAACCAACTTAGCTATCTTGGGGGCCTCACATTGTAACTATAACCATATATAACCAGTATATAGTAACCAATATCATAACCATTAATCAATATTGAATATATTCAGTTGGGAATGGAAAATCATCCCAAGTGACGAAGTCCCTCCATTATTTTACAGAGGGGTAGGTAGGTCAACCACCAACCAGCAACTCAAATGGCTCGGGTTCTACCCTATTTGATGACCATAACTGAAAGGTCATCCATTCCGAAGATATGAATACCTACTTCATATGATCGGGGAATGGATTAGAGGCAACCTTGAAAACGTAAGCATACATATGAAAGAAATTTGACATTGGATTGTTGCAAAAATTTCCCATGGACATCTCTCACTCTGGTGAATATCTTTCTCCAAAAGTAATGATTTGATGATCATTTTTGAAAACAAGGGACCTATGGACGACGCTATTCAAACGATATTGGAGATTCATAGTATTGCTTTCTGATGCAAACTCTCCGGGAATTTTGTTTGCTTTTCTGTTTACCTGTTTCCCAGTTCCAGGAAAATTGCAAAAATAACATTGTTTATTGCTTTGAATATCTTTGAATGCTCTCGGAACAGTCGGTAAAAGCCTCAGAAGTAGCTACGGCTCAAAATGATCTCCAAAACTGGAAGATTTGGAAGAATCCCTGCATGGAAAAATATTTGGACTACTTGGATTTATCTTGGATATTGGTTAAAAAGTAATGGATACCATTTGGATTACCTATAAAAATTGGTTAAATATTTGGATTACCAATGGATATCTGGTTGGTGGTTTGGAACATTTGGATTATTTTTCCATATATTGGGAAGAATCATCCCAACTGACGAACTCATATTTTTCAGAGGGGTAGGTATACCACCAACCAGATATACTTTTTGGATCCATTGGTTCAGAGCCAAACCCTTCTCACCGGGGCGATTCTGGACGAACATTCCTCAGGAGCTTGCAACTGCCTTTAGGACCTCCCGAGGCGGGGGAATCGCAGACAAAGGCTGGGGAATCAGCTTAAGTTCTGGGAAGATAAAATGGGAATATCAGTTTTGTGAATGGAGGATTTTCGTGAATTGAATGCTATATTATCATATATTATCTACAATATGGTACTGCAAAATGGTTGGCCATTACCAACCTCCAGGTCGAATGGGACCAATTTTCAATGGTCAAAAACCACCGGGTTTCCTAAGTCTTCCAGCTGTTGGACAATCATATTGTGGGTTGTATCTCGTATATATACCCATGACATATCCCCCTTAAGAGCTTTCCCTTCAACCAATCCCACCTTTCATACCGGTGGCGTCGCATCCTGAAAAACGCCGGTTCTAACAGGAAGGTGGACCCTTCTACCGAGCTCCTTCGAATGGGGACATTGCCTGGAGACCAACGATGGGTTTTAGCCATAGAACCAATGAGGTTAGGGGATATCATGGGATATGGGCTATGGTAAACATACAAAAAACTACGGAACATCACCATTTTATAGCTGGGTAAATCAACGATTTCGACTGGGCCATTTTCAATAGCTTTTTGTATGTTTACCAGAGAGGGTAATGGGCTATGTAAGCAACCTGAAAAATGAGGTGATACCCCCTGATTTACGACTAAAAACCACGGAAGATGATGAGAAGATTTCCGGAAAACCAGCGGAGCTCGGGGTAGCCGGTCTTATCCCCCGGATAGATGGTATGCCACAGTCATGTAAAGTCTCTTCAAAATATCTGGGGAACACTTCTACTCAACCAATTCTACGTAACTCCCAAAAAGATGGAACCCTAGTTCAGTTTCGAAGAGAGTTTTTGAATTCGGACATGACATTTCTGCATTTTTTTTTGGGGGTTGCTATCCATTTCATGATTTGCTCCAGGAATGGCAATTCTTGGTGAAAAATTCATGGTGCTTTGCGTGTGACCTCTTCACTGAGGTCACGGTCTCCGGAATTCGAAGACGACCCGAGCTCAACGGCGCACACGGGGAGGCCCAATGGGTGCAGGTATAGAAAATCACCTGTGGGGAGGTCATTCTGCAGCAGAATCAACGGCTGGGTGAATTTTCTGGACTTGAGATGTTCCAACTTCAAATTCTTGGCTCATGAGAGAGGGGTAAGCTCCATTTTTGACAGGTGAAATGGTTCGAAAATTTCATACCGGACCTAACCCTTCGGCAAAACAGAAATTGTTGCCCTTAGACTGGACTTGGCCACTGAGTCATGGACTGCTGGAAATGATTCACCTCAACCCCCCTCCCAGTGGCTAAGCAGGTGGTGGATACCTTGCCAGATGAGTTTGGAAGAATAACTGCCCGGCGGCCCGTGGCAACGGAAAGGGGATCGAGCTTTGTTTCATGTTTTTTTTGGAAGCTCGAATGGTTCCCAACGATGACGTGGACAAAGATACTGGGCAAGTTGAGAATCCACTATATGGATCTATATATAGATTGTACTGGTCAAAAACCTGGTTTGAGGGCTTGATTTGGAGATTTGCAGAAACCCAGACCACATCAGAGATTGAGATAGCCTTGGCGACTGCTGAATTCTTCAGGACTATGGGCCTTTTGGGCCCAGTGTTGTCATGTGAGCTGTGGCTTTAGAGTGTCCAATGTTTGGCTGTCGAGTGGAGTATTTACATGTCATCGTCGTCGTCGTCGTCGCCGTCATCATCATTGTCATCGTCATCGTCATCGTCATCGTCATCGTCATCATCATTGTCATCGTCATCGTCATCGTCATCGTCATCGTCATCGTCATCGTCATCGTCATCATCATCATCATCATCATCATCATCATCATCATCATCATCATCATCATCATCATCATTGTCATCGTCATCATCATCATCATCATCATCATCATCATCATCATCATCATCACCATCATCACCATCACCACCATCATCACCATCACCATCACCATCATCACCATCATCATCATCATCACCATCATCACCATCATCACCATCATCACCATCATCACCATCATCACCATCATCACCATAATCACCATCATCACCATCATCACCACCATCACCATCATCATCACCATCATCATCATCATCATCATCACCATCATCATCATCAGCATCAGCATCATCATCATCATCATCACCATCACCACCATCATCATCACCATCATCATCACCATCGTCATCACCACAATCATCATCATCATCATCATCATCATCATCATCATCGTCATCGTCATCGTCATCATCATCATCATCATCACCATCAGCATCACTATCATCATCATCATCATCACCATCATCATCATCACCATCATCATCAGCATCAGCATCACCACCACCACCACCACCATCATCATCATCATCATCATCAGCGTCATCATCGTCATCATCATCATCGCCAAGTTGGTCAGAGGTTATTGATCCAGTCACAATCTCCCCTTTGTCGAGGTCAAAATTGTGGATGCCATGGGGTCACAACCTCAGAATTTGCTTTCTGCACGAGGATACGACGCTTCCTTCAGTGGGCTTCGAGTGCTGTCAGCAGCAAACATAGTGCTGCATTGTCCAAGAAAAATGGAGATATTCAGCCGCAAATACTGGATGGGGCCCCAAGATAGCGAAGTTGCCTTACAAGTGGCTTAACTATGGTTTATGGATGATTATGGTAGAAACTATACTTGATGGGGATTATAAACCAACTTATATCTGGGGGGCACCATCCTGTATGGGGATAGGGAATTTATATAGCTAGCCATTGTTTTCATGGCTGTTGGACCCTCATAGGCCTCGCTTCATGAAGGCGCAAAAAGCAGAAATCGGGCGTTCCAAAAGAAGCTGGATGTGGTTGTGGCTGTTTTTTCGAGTCCATGTTGACAGGGTTCCCAAATCCCCACATCAGAACGGGAACATGTTGGGAACAGTGTTGGGAATAGTTGGCATTTTTTCTTTTCCTTTTACACAACAAAAACATGTTTGTTTTCGCCTGCTATTTGTCAGTTCACCCCAGAGCTTCAAGTGCGAATCCCTCTGTGTTTCACCTGGGAGCATATTGATATATTGGAACAATGAAAAAACACATTTACTTATGATATTCATGATATATATATATATAAATATAGAATTATATTTATTTTGTTTAATGGTTAGTTAAATAATGTTAAACCAGGAACTCTGCAACCAAGGGACGGCCGAAAGATGAAGATTCAGCCTTTCAGGTATCGGGATGGATCGGGCCAGGAGATGCAGCTGCGATCTACCCTGGTTGATGAGTAGTTTGGGTATTTTTGAGCCAAAATGTTGGGGAACATCACAATCCTCTGGCTTGGATTTTTGCGATGAGTCGGCATTTTTTCTGGGCCATTCACTGCTTGTTTTGTTTTTTTTTCTTTTCTTTTGGGGGTCCTTAAAGCAAATCCAAGTTTTTCCGCCGCCAGGTTGGTCCCCACGTCTTCCTCACCCTTGGACACTCTGGCCAGAGTTGAATGTGGACACTTCTGAACGGCATTTGCTGGGTATGGTAAAAGATGGAGCTGGGGATGAGTCGCTACAAGGAGAAGGGTCAGATGTATGGGGATGAACATCCTTGGAACATCTAACACCTATTTTGTGTTCACCAGAATGAATTTTGACCCATAGACTGCCATAGACAATATGTTTGTCTGCACTAGCTTGTGGACACACGCACCAGGACAAGTTGTGGACACATGTACCGAGATTTTTTAGTGCGCAACAGCCACTGCGTTGCAAAAAGCCAATAAGGGATCCGCAATACCCAGCCATTCACAAGCAAGAAACAAATTTCCCCATAAACTGCCATGAGAGAAGTGAAATACACCCATCTACTGCCAGTTGGCGACGAGACTGCAGGTGCGTCCTATCGGATTCCTATGGGTAGTCTCCGGTGTCAGATGGCATTGGAAAATCCTCTAAACATAGCGATCTATAGCTGGGAAAATGATCTATAGATAGTGCATTGCCATTAATATAGCCCAAATAAAGGGGCCCGGGCTGGGCCGGACTCAAGAATGACCGGAATCCAGAGATCCCTTGATATGGCGGTGACTCGAGAATCCGCCATTGGACGCAAGCTTCAACCAACAAATGACCAGCCATGAATTTGTGCCAAGCAGGACTCATTTCAGTCAGTTCTTATCACATTTTATTGTTGGAGAATATGGCCATTACATCCCATTACATCCTTGGTTCCATCAATACTAATCTCATGTATATATATATATACATATATTATATATTCATGACATACCTTTACAATTTGATAGCAATAATGATATACAGTAGTGGATTTGATGGTAGTATCCCATTCCCATTGGTTTAGGCAATATCCCCATCCTCATTGCGCAAGGAGGATCGCAGCAGTGTGCGCTCAGGCTCGCGGCAAGGCAGGGTCTGCATGACATCTGGAATCCAATGATCAATGGATTGGTTTAAGGGAAAATTTACAGGAAACCCCCATATTTAATGGGAAAATCTATGGTTTCCTGTAGATTTTCCCTTAAACCAATCCATTGAAATGACATGAAATGGCATGAAAAGCCCAAATCATGTGGTAAAACCAATGCCATAGACCTACAAATTTGGGACTGGTAAAAATATCACCCATTTAGTGATTTTTGGGGTGGTTTTATTACCGCCATTGATTTGAAAAAACTCCATTCACAACATCGGATTTGGTTTGTGTTTCGAAAGATTTTCTATTCTGCATTTACCCTCTGGTTATGTCAAAACAGCTATTGAAAATGATCATTAATAGTGGATTTTCCCATTAAAAATGGTGATTTTCCATAGTTTTTTGTACGTTTACCAGGCCGGGTACTTGGGATGATGATCATAATGAAATTTTCTGCGGTCTTTCATTCAGCTTTCGTAACCTCCAACTGAGGATGGCTGCAAGGCTCAACCACCAACCCTGGATCCATTTGTCAGAATGCCGCAAAAGATCTTTGGAGAATCATTAACATTTAAAAAAGGTGTCCGTCTTTGAGAATATCTATCTTTGAGAATATCTATCTGTATTTCTATCTATTTTTTTCGTAAAATGAGTTGAAACAGTTGAAACATCTTGGAACTAAGACTTCAAGATCTTCAATTTCCTAGCTTTGGGACTTTTTTTAAATGTTTTTTCACAAGCAAAGACATCCAAAGAGGATTTTTTCAGCTCGTAGGCAGCAGCTGTAGCCGAGCCCTGGGGACTGCCATCAGCTGCGGTGCCAAGAGTGTGACCTGGCGGACCTGGCTGTGGAGCGGTCGTGGTTTCGTGTGTTCCGAGGCCAATGAGTTCCTAAGCTACTTGGATACCCGGCCTGGTAAACATACAAAAAACTATGGAACATCACCATTTTTAATGGGAAAATCCACTATAAATGGTCATTTTCAATAGCTATGTTAGTTTACCAGAGGGTATTTGGTAGTGTAATCTATAGTACTATATTAATCTATATTATATTATATTATATTACTATATTAGGTATACCCGGCCTGGTAAATGTTTACATAACGAACTGGAAAGATCCACCATGCGATTTTAATGGGAAAACTCACTATTTCGACTGGGCCATGGCTTCAATAGCAAACTGTTAGTTTACCAAAGGGTAGTATCTAGTGTTTATCTTGAATAGTACACTTCGGATAGATACAATCAATACTATACAATAAAACAATCTCTCTTAGAGATTTATTTTCTGATTTTGTAGTGTTGAGAGATTAGTACGGTTGAACTAACATGAGCAATGCATTGTGTGAGATTCAGACATCCAAAGAGATGCGAAATCATTCGGGCTCCACGTTTAAAGCGACATAAATAAGACCGCAGCCTCTGAAAACCTGGGATTTTGCCAGTATCTTCCAGTTTTCTTGCATGGAATATTATCTACCCCAGCTACTTATCATTATCCATTAGATATCTTATATCTACCCCAGCTATTTCTGGCGAATATGATTATCTTATGATTATTATCTACCACAGCTACTTATCATTCACCAGCTGGGAAATGTCGGTATCATCCCCGATGTTGATTCCCAAAACTTACTGTAACACTTGGATCAAGTGCTCGAGTGCCACTGATCCTATGTTCACTTAGGTGTAACATGTTTCACTCTCTTTGAACATGTTCAGCATGTTGTAAAGTCCAGTTTTAATTATATAACGCTGATCATAGAACACTGATGAATGGACCATAGAATCTGTTCAGCGACACCACTTCGTAGCTGTGCCCTTTTTCGAGCAGGCCCGTGAGCACAGTGGCTGACGCTTTCATCAAACTTGTGGTCTCCTTGCCAAGTGGATGTGAAGCTGTTGTGGTCTCGCAGTGTGGCACCATTGCTGACTTGAAACTAGTTGCACAACGCTCTTTTGGGCAAGATTGGGCAAGGTTTCCTGAGGCTTGCTGCGCCTAAAAAGGACGCCTTTTAGATCCAGCGAAGTCTCTGGGACTTTCTGGCCTTCAAGATGGAGACATCCCGTGGTGGTGATAGCTCCAGAGTCCACTCGGAAATCATGGGGATGTTACGTGGGACATGCGCTCAGAACGATGTTTCTTATATATTTGTATATATTGGTTATGGTTCAATTTTCTTCATGTGTGTTTTTCGTTGTTCTTCTCTCCCTACATACATATACATACATATATAACATACTCTGGCACATGTCACCAAAATGTATTTCACGAGTTGATACATTTCATCTGTTTCACCACAGAGAAACCATCTGCTGATTTAACATGACTATGGCTGACTATGGAAAAAATCACCATGTTTCATAGGTCATTCATCTACAAAACGAGCCTCGTTGTTTAAAGGCGATGTAACAGTTTTTCCATCACAAATTCCCTGAGGTTAGATCTCAGTTTGAACGTTGGGGTTTCTCTCTAAAGAACGGGGTGAACATCACCAAACATAACTAGTGGGGGTATTTCATGGGAATGTAACAGCTTATCTATCACCAACAAATCGATAAAACATATTTCTGGATCGGATCGGTCAAATTGAAATGTGAACTTCTCCCCATATTCATGGGGGTCTGTTCAGCCATCTTTCAAGATTTTGTGACCTGGAAAGGCTAAGCATATTCGCAATTGAGGGATATACAGGAGGTACATATAGCCATCATATAGGTCTATAGTCTACATGTGTTAATAGCGCCTCTCAATCTCGAGATTCTTCACATCTCCCAAGTGTTGACCGCGGCCAGCTGTCATGACCTTTTTTCAAATTTTTTGGTCGTTCGGTCATTCTGTTGGACAACAGGATAGACAGTGGAACTCTTGCAACAGATGTCTCAAGTTGCGGAGCTAATGATCCGCTGCTAAGATGGTGGTTCTTGGGACTTTCCTGGCAGAAACTGCCCTGAATGTTTATGGGTGATGAATTCCTAGATTTTCCATTCATCAAAGATGATGAATTCCTGTTGCCACGGTCTCTAGAGGATACATCGGATACATTTTTGCTGGTGAAGATCTAAAGGATGCCAGAAAATTTACTTATTGCTTCATGGTAGTATATTCATACCATGGTAGTATATATTTATACATCCTCATTTTTGTTTCAAAGCATTTTTTTGACGCCAAGAAAATTAGTCATGGCCAGCGAGGCCCTGTCAAACACTGGCAGTGCAGCCTGCAGGACATGGCTTCAGGTTTTCCCTTGGCTGTTGGGGTTGTCTCCAGATTGAGAACCCCAATTCGCATAGATACAATTGCTACTGTACCATCTTTCAGCTCTTTCTAAGCCTAGGTCACGAAACAGACACGATCAGACAATTTTGGTGTGGTGATTCTTTTTATAGGCGAATGATTGCAACGAGGGCTGAGTTCTCTTGATTTCTTCATCCCCAGCGGACCAGGACTGGTTGAGATTTGTCGTCCAAGCCTAAGATGTCGCTGCGTCCTGGAGTCCCTAAAGCATGTCCACATCCAGCGGAAAAGATCTTTTTAAAATGCGATTCTTCAACGGCTTAGCGGGTTTCTTTGTGAAAGTGTTGAAAGGGTCGATCCAAGTTTGAGGTGTTCCACTTTCAGCAACCCAGAGGAGTGTCCCAGCCTAGACGTTGGCTCACGTCAGACCGTGCGATCGCGCGGTCGAAAACATGGCTTAAGTGAACCAAAGCAATGCAGCTTTGGACACCAGGAATTCTCTGAATGGATTGAAGGGAAAATTGACAAGAACTCCGCATATTTGATGGGGAAAGACAACAGTTTCCCGAAACAAATCCCTTAAACCCATCCGTTGAAAGAAGCGCCCAGGCAACCAGGCAACCAAGCAACCAGTCGGCCAAGGTAAAAGAACCAACCGATCAGACAGAGCAGCAAGAGCCAGCCTGGAACGAACATGATTTCATTCCAACTGAAATCGTTCCAGTTTCACTTTTCAAACATATTCAACCTTTAAACAAACTTGCTTCTTCATGCTTTTTCCATAGTTTATTTTCCATGTTATGAGGGCAAATTATAGTGACATCACTGTGGCCTCACTGGAATCGTTAGTGAAATATGGGGATGGGTCAAAACCACTTGAGGTTCACTAGGTACCAGGCTGCCATGACCCATAGCCATATATTCTATTATATTATGTGTTATTGCCACATAGGATATACATAATATAGCATATACTACCAGATTTCCTATACTTATTATTTCTAGGTCTTACCAATTCTATGTTATAACATTATTTCAGATATAGCGTTATTCCTCGTAAATGTTATAACATTACCCTATTATATTTCTTATCAATTCTATGTTATAATAGGGTAATGTTATAACAGCCTATTATTTACCCAGATGGTAAACATACAAAAAACTATTGAAAATGCTCCATTTTTAGCTATGATTTACCCATCAAAAAATGGTGGATCTTTCCATATGTTTTTTCTATGTTTACCATAGCCCATATCCCATGATATCCCCTAACCTCATATGTTCTATGGCTAAAAACTATTATTTACCTATGTATGTTATAACAGCCTATTATTTACCCAGATGTGTGTCCAAAAACTTCCGCCTCGGCCTGCTGGAGCCTCACCTCGTTGCCATGGCGCTGTGGACGGTGACGGGCGGCCAAAAGACGGGCGGTCTCCAGGTGCGCCGCGGCGCCGCGCTGAGCAGCGCGCTGGAGCAAAAACGCCTGGAGTTTGGAAGCACGGTGCGGGAAATGGCCAGAAGTCACTTGGCGGATTGGCAAGTTGGGTTTTTGGCCATAATGGTTGATTTCGCCAGCTATAAAATGGTCATTGTCCATAGTCATGTAAATGTTTACCAGAGGGTAGAATAGTTTTGATTGTTTGGAATGATCCAACCAGCAATATCATGATCATTGATAGTTGGATACACAATTTCATATGGGATTTACCCTCTGGTAATTTATGACATAGCTATGGGAAATGGCCCAGTCGAAATGGTTGATTTAGCCAGCTATAAAATGGTGATTGTCCATAGTCATGCAAACGTTTACCAGAGGTTAGAATAGATACTATTTATCAGATTTATAGATCTTGATAGTGGCTATATGAATAATAGTTTTTGGTGATTCACAGTGATATACAATTTTTGATCCCATCCCATCCCCCTAATTTTTGTGGTTTAGGAATGGTGGTTAGTAGCCATTTTATATTGGTGAATAATGGTTAATCATGGTCAATGTTGATAAGCTTCTATAGTTGACTTAGATCCCATCCTACTGGTGAAACAACCCCCTTTTTTTTGGTTCCATAGATGTGGAAATTCCCTACATCTACCATGGTTTCTGTGGGGGACTGTTTAGTATAAGGGGCATGGGAGTATTATATATTGATACTGATGATAGTTTAACGTTGTTTTCAAAATTTACTCTGGGGTAATCAAACGTGGCAAGGGAAACTCCATTATCTATAGATGGTTTTCCCATCTATAAATCTTGATTTATAAGGGATTTCCCAGCCAGCCACGTTTGATTACCGGAAGGTAAATAGACATTGATGATGATTTAATGATATTGATAATACTGGATATATTAGATGTTGATAGAAGCAACCTGAAGATGTTTTTTTCCAACATGTCCCAGTGGTTAATTCCCCATTCAGGGGATCTGTTGTTCAAGGCAAGGGACGCCTACGCTACGAGTTGCTTGGGCGATCTGGATGATGGTTGTTGAGGTTGGGGACACCATGAAAAGTTCTTCCCTTCCCCTCTTGATAGATCTAAAACCTCCAACCATAGTGGATGTGGGGGATTGGGAAAATGCTAGGGGAATGGGATTACCCTCTGGTAAACTAACATAACTATGGAAAAACACAATTTTTATTGGGAAAACTCACTATAAATGGCCATTTTCAATAGCTATGTTAAATTACCAGAGGGTATTGAGAACATCATACAGATAAGATGGTACTTCCAGTTTTATCAAGATCAAGCGGGGAAAACGCACAACGAAACCATGATAGGGAATGATCGAGTAAAGGGCTGCTGCCCTGTGCCGCCGACCCCAGACACCGGGCTGCCAGTCCCTAACGTTGCTTTCTGGAACCTGAAAAGGAAGCAATCAAAACCAGCCAGAACCGTTCTTTGAAACGCCAAAGCCCAATCTTCCTGAAAACAGCATGCAAAGCCTTAAAGGATGGTGGATGGAGCCCCCAGCTGCGCGTTGGCAGTACTTTCTGACTCTCCCAGAAACGCTGGTTGCACTTGCTGCTTGTAATCTCTTCTCTGACGCGCTCCCCCTTGCTGTCGGCAGGGGTCGGCGGATTATTTATGGAGGTTTCTTAAAATGGAGGGCTACCCCAACTCCAAAATTAGACAATTTGAGTATCGAAACATATTGAAACCAATGATTTTGGGGATCCCCGGATTTTAGGAAACCTCCAAAAAAATGGTCACCGCCCTTCCCCCTCGGGACCACCCAACTTGATATTTAACCATGGCACTCTCTAACTCAGTATTAGTTCCAAATACAGGAAAGGACTTCTGGAAAATTGTTTTTTGATTGGAACTAATTAGAAAATATTAGAAAATATTAGAAAATGTTTTTTTTTTTGACTTTTTAAAATGTGTTTTAAGAAAACTCTCGAGTTTTTTTTCCCCCATCCCGGACCGGACCTCTGGAACATGACTATTTTACGTTTTTTTGAGGGATTTTGAGGTTTCGAGGTTTTTTCGATGTTTGCCCCCACCCCGTGGGTTTTTGTATGTGATGTATGTAAATTATGTAATGTATGCCTTTTTTTGTGATATGTAGTGAAGGTAATTCTGCGATGGAATGCAATGATTGACATCGTTGTCAGTTTTTAAGACTGCAATTTTAATGGTTCTTCTTCTTGTTGTGGTTGGTTGGTGAGTTTCTTCCAAAATAAGATTACCGGAAAGTAACCATTTTTTTTTGCCTCCCAAATCACCATTAGTTGTTTGAACCTACCTCTTTGTGGCTTAAATAACAAATCCACCTTGTGTTTTTTTGTTGTTCAAAAACACAGTCAATGCTGACATCATTTAGTTAAAAAACAACACCATTTTGGATATGTTGATCATTTTGTTGATCCGTTGTGTGTTTGTTTATTAGTTAAGGGCTGTTTGCTTGTTTGTTTATCCGTTGTTGATCCGTTGTGCTGACATCATTTAGTTAAAAACACAACCACCATTTTGGATATGTTGATCATTTTGATATGTTGATCATTTAGTTAAAACAACCATCATTTTGATGTGTTGATCAAATCTCCTCCCAGATTCTTTTGAGGTTAGTCAAAGGCTTGGGCCCTGCCAGCGGCTGGGTCACGCTGCAGCTGCGTGGCGTTGACTTGCTCAGACCGGTGGAGCCGGAACGGATCCAGCCGCTTGGATGATGGGTATGTCATTTGGGCAATCAACCATGGGAATATATATATATAAATAATAATAATATTACAGTATATGTTAAAAAACCAAAAAAATATATAAACATATGTATATATATATACATATTATGTATGATATTATATGTTCAAAAACCAGAAATAAGTATAAACAAATGTATACATATTATGGGTATACCATCAAAAACCATTTGAAAATAACGATTTTCATGCGAACATCATTTGTAAACGGAGGATTTTCCAGCAAACCATGTTTGATTACCGGAGGGTAAACATGAAAAAACACTTAATAATAGCTAAGTGAATGTCAAGAAATCATTGGGGAATTCTTATGAACAATCAAACTGAAACCGGGGTTTGATGGTATAGATCGGTATGTACACATACCAAGCACAGGCAATGTCTGGTTACGCCAGGAGCTGCCCAGCGCCGGCTGCGGAAGATCTGGCAGGTGTGGCGGGTTTGTAGTCTGGAGGGCTAGAGGGATCATCACAGTTGTGACTGGTGAGTGGGGATAAAAAAACAAATACCATCTGGTTATTTAACATAGCCATGGAATATGACCCATTTATAGATGGTTTACCTATTAAAAATGCTGGTTTTCCATGGCAAACTGTTAAATAACCAGATGGTATACTGACCAACCAGCAATATTTATATGAAACAGTATATTCACCAATATACTCAATATACTGACCATCTCATCCCATCAATATTGAATATTCTGTAGAGATTTGAGCCAACCAATATTGAGTATAGGAATATCGACCAACATGTGGTCCTCTCACTTGGTAAACTGGCGAATAATTTGCCTACCTCCATGCAGGTGTCAATACTCGTCTTGATTGCACGTCACCAATGGCAGGAAACCGCACCAAAATCGAACGAATTGTGTTGTTTTTTGTTGTGGTAAAGCATCTTCGGATCCATTCCTGCAATTCTTTGGCCCTTCCTAAAGTTTGAGTCCCGGTAAAATTAACCCAACGACGTTGTTTGTATCTCAAAAAAAAACATTTAATAATAAACACCACCCACCATGATTGATCGGGGGATTAAGAAAAACACACATTGGGACCCATATAGGGATGTAAAAAATATCGGGATTGGATTGAAAGCAACAAATCCCTTTCACCAAGGGACACGTGGCCATGCAGGCAATGGTTGCAGCTGGCCGCCGGGCGTTATGTGGCCCAAAGCGGCCGTCGCAGAGAGTGCAGAGGCTTGGTTGAAAGGAATGGGAAGGCGTCGTTTCACAGACCATGGAATCTGAAAATTGAGGTATAGATAACCGACTATATCTGAAACTAGATAACCAACTATATCGGAAAATAGATAACCAACTATATCTGAAAATAGATAACCAACTATATCTGAAAATAGATAACCAACTATAACTAAATCTGAACATAGATAACCAACTACATCTGAAAATAGATAACCAACTATACCTGAAAATAGATAACCAACTATACCTGAAAATAGATAACCAACTATACCTGAAAATAGATAACCAACTATATCTGAAAATAGATAACCAACTATATCTGAACATAGATAACCAACTATATCTGAAAATAGATAACCAACTATATCTGAAAATAGATAACCAACTATATCTGAAATATTTAGATAACCAACTATATCTGAAATATTTCGATAACCAACTATAACTAAATCTGAAAATAGATAACCAACTATATCTGAAAATAGATAACCGACTATATCTGAAACTAGATAACCAACTATATCGGAAAATAGATAACCAACTATATCTGAAAATAGATAACCAACTATATCTGAAAATAGATAACCAACTATAACTAAATCTGAACATAGATAACCAACTACATCTGAAAATAGATAACCAACTATACCTGAAAATAGATAACCAACTATACCTGAAAATAGATAACCAACTATACCTGAAAATAGATAACCAACTATATCTGAAAATAGATAACCAACTATATCTGAAAATAGATAACCAACTATATCTGAAAATAGATAACCACCTATATCTGAAAATAGATAACCAACTATATCTGAAAATAGATAACCACCTATATCTGAAAATAGATAACCAACTATATCTGAAAATATATAACCAACTATATCTGAAAATTGAGGTATACCTGGTATAAAATTAGGATGTTTAAGGGATTCCTCTGGGATAAATGGTGGTTTCATCATCAACAAATGGAAATTTAGTGGGATTTGATGGGGATTTGCCCTCGGTATTCGGTTGCAAATTGCTATTGAAAATCAGCATGTTTTTTCTAGGATTCATCGAACTAGGGCCATGTTCGTTTATTTTCCATATCCAGCTATGCAAAATCATTAGAGGGATACCGGGTATCCACTGCTAAAGTTCAAATCATGAAAGTTTCAAGACGCATCAGAGGTATCCATCTGAAACGGAGGTTTTGTGATGGGACTTGAATGGATAACGCACAACAATGGGGGGTTTTAAGAACCATCTTGAAAAATTAAACAACCATTCTGGCCACATATTTGGGATGGAAGAAACCAAGGACCAGGGCTTTGACCCATTCCTAAATGATGAGATGGTTCCAGAAGACGATTCCCAAAGTTTCTGGGACTTTTTTGTATTCACCCCAAAGCTATTCCATTCCCATCTATTCCCATTACTGTTGGTTGAATTCGTCTAATAAAAAACAAGTTGCTGAGTTTCAATCCCCACTTTGGCTGGTGGGGTCTGCCAAGTTTCGGAGGTTTCCAGCTGCGTGAGCACCGTGGGCCACAGACATCGATGACTGGGGTGGTAGGAAAATGTGTTTCTGTTTCTTTTTTAAATGGGATATTTAATGGGACAATTATATTGGAAAATGAGGTTTCTACGGGATTTCATGGGAAATCGCCCAACCAACTGCAGGTTTTTTTAATTTTTTGGAGTGGAGAATGACCCCGAAACAAAAAATGGGGAAATCAGTAAATAGCAACCATCTACCCATATGCCCCATAAAAAAATGGTAAAATGGGGGTTTCAGGGCGTGTGTGTTGGTATGTTGCTTGTTATGATTTTGTGTTGGGGTTCAATGTTTCATCTTCACCTTTGATGTTTTTTCAGGTGGGGTTTTGGGGGTAATTTTGATGCTAAAGTGATGTGTCAATGTTTGGTTTTTGATGAGGGGGACAATTGTTTAGGCTGTTGGGGTTTGTGTTTTGGTTCAGATGAGGGAGATACTGTGGATACTGTACTTGTGGTTGCAACGATGAAACTGAACCAAGACTATAACAAAAGATTTACCACCAGAACCTATGGAACGCCAACCGTAAGTTTTAATGACAACACTGACAGTAAGAACACAAGGTTCAGGGCAGTAGGCGACCCAGTCAGTATGTTTGATAGAGGCGTGGATATAACAGTCAATAAGAACAGTTATAATCCTTTATACAATCACGGTTTTCACGCCGTCCATTTTGGTGATATGGGAAAGTCAGAAAAGAATGTGGCAGAACCTATCAACAAGATAATGTGATTTTATTTTATATAAGTCATATTATATGGAAGACATCGTAAGGGAATATTTGAAGAACAACAGGCAGGAAATGAAGAAGTTGAAGAACGAGAATACCAAAGAGAAATCAAGAAGGTTATAGAGAGCGGAAAAGATATAAAGAACAATGAAAATAAACCTATAGACAACAAACCCCAAAACAAAGGGAAGAAAACCAAAAATACATTTAAACAATATAACTTTGATATAACTTAATTTAATATAACCTCATCATCAAAAAATTCTATATAGAATATATACAAGTATGGAAGCATTAGAAATCACAGATGTTCTTAACGAAAACGTCCTTCGGTATAGATTGAAAGGTGGAGCGTCCTACATTAGAGACAAACGAATTAACACATTCTACCCTTCTTCGGTCTCAACATACTCATCAAACTCAAACAGTGTCATCCGTTTTAATCTAACTGGTGGGGCGAATGAATGGATAAATCTACGAAGTCTTTTGATAGGTTTTACCCTTATCAATGCTGACAATGACGGAACAAAAGAGTTGAGACCAGCCTATAAACCATCCTCATTTTTTCAACGAATGAGAGTGATGGCAGGTTCAAATGTTATTGCTGAAATTCCTGACTTAAATAGATACGAAGCAATGATGGATATTTTACAAGATGACGGTTCAAGAACTACACTGACAATTTAGGTTTTGGTGAGACCTTTTACAATGAAGGAAACCGATTTTTGACCTATACGCAGTTGGCAACAAACCCAGGTTCAAACACAGTTCAGAATGTCATTGACCAAGCAACGACCAATAACTTTGGAGGATTTAAAACAAAAAGACTGTATATTACCGACCTTCTTGTCCCTTCTTCAATGTGTCAAACTTCATTCCTCTATCATACTGTCCGATTGTCATTGAATTAACTTTAGTAAGTGATGCTAATGAACCCCTCGTTAATTTAAGTGGTGATTTTACCGTAGGGAATACTTCATTCTTGTGGAACATAGAGCAACCAATCATCACCTGTGATATTCACCGACTTGATGATGGGCTTTTCGCAGAGTATGCTGAAATTTTGGAAAAGCAATCCTTACCTATAACCTTCAACAGTGTTTCAGTCCAAACTCAAACAACAAGTAGAAGCACCGACATCTTTACGACAATCGTTAGAAATGTAAGTAAGGCTGACAACATCTTCATATCTTTCTACTCACATTTTGGATATAAGGGCGGTTTCCAAGAAGTGCTGAAACCTCATAATCTTCTTTATCATCCACTTTCCTGGGAAAGTGGAACGTCAATTGCTCAAAGATACTATGAAAATATTGATTTATCCTTTCAATTAAGTATTGGTAATACCGTCATACCCGAAATGCCAACGATGGGGGTTGCTGACAACTACAAGCATCTACAAGAAACACGAAACAATCACGTTTCCATAAAACCTCATATGTATAGGACGAATTCCTTTTTAGCGGGGTTCAACCTAAAGAAACTCAACAGTGCCAATTACACTGGACTGAATTTGAAGAACAATTCAAATATGGTTGTCCGTGTTAAGCCATTGTATGGAACAGACCTATACACAACAGACAACGGAACTGATACTGGACTGATGCCTGACAAAATGTATATCGTTATTGAACACGAATGTATCTTGGAGATTAAAGCACAAAGTGGCATTTTTCTATGATTAAAACAAATAATGGATAATTAATAAAATTATAATGAATATAATTTTATTAATTATTTTGATTTCAATTTTGGATAGATGATTGACTTGTAAAGTTCCTTCGCTTCCTTTAGATGCTGTTTCTTTTCCTCTCCTTTGCTTGATTTCCATTTACCATAGACTTCTTGAAACCTTTGATAGTCTCCTGTGTCTATGCTTTTGCTGTTGTTCATTTCCTCAAACTTCTCTCGTATCACTTGTATTCCTACCTTGCTTGGTGATATTGCCTTGTTCATTGTTGGTTTCCTGACTGGTGCTTTTGATGAAGATGACGCCCCTGTTTCTTCCTGTGCTGTCTCTGCTTCATCTACATTGGGTGTCTTGTTGTCTTTTGGAATGTTGATGGTTGCTCCTAATGCTTGTGGTGGTGGTTGCTTTCCTCTTACTCTTCTTGCTTTTGGTGGTTTGGTGGTTGTGGATGGGTCTTCCTGAAATTCTCTCTTCTCCTGCGTTGGCGGTTTTGGTTTCTGTCTCTTTGCTTTGGACTGTCTCACACTTAAAGGTTTCCTCTTCTCTGCTGTTGGTATTGCTGTTGTATCCATTGCTTCGGCGGTGTCGGGCGCTACATCTACGTTCATTTTTGATGTTTCCTTCTGTAGTTTCTTTTGGTGATTTACCTTTTTGACTTGTTTGTTGATTAGTTTTTGTGTTGGTTTTATCTTGGACGGTTTCTCTTCCTCGTCTTCGTCGGGTATGATGGCGTCTGTCAGTTTTGATGCTATTAGTCCTCCTATTGACCCTCCCTTTGCTGTTCCTCCTGCTGTGGCGACTGCCTTGATGACTGGTTTGGACGATTTAAGGAATTTCTTTAAGATGCTTCTACTGCTTGAAGGCGGTTCTTCGTCCTCTTCTATCCCTGCCGATGCTGTTGCTCCGACGGCGTCGTATGCTCCTTTGTTTGCCATATAGTGGTCTTGAGAATGACTTAAGTTTGCCTGTTCTGCTACTCTCCTTTCGTTCTCTTCCCTCAACTCTGCCTCTCTGTCAAAGGACATCTCAAAGTCGCTGATGGCGTCGTCCCTCAAGTCTGTCATATCTTCAAAGTCAAGGTTGGGGGTTTCTTCTTCCTTCCTTGCGGTCGCTTCCTCTGCCATCTTTTTAAAGTTCATTTGCTGTAAGTCTGCTGGGTGGATGTTGTTTGTGTTCAGTGCTTGTCCCTGCGGACTTTCGTGAAAATACCAAGCGTTCCTATCAAAGATTTTTCTGATGTCATTTGTTTTGAACTTTTCCCTGTCTATTTCCTTGATGAGTTCTGCGTAAGTGGGTATTCGTGTCAATCCCTGTTTTGCGTTGATTACTTCTGCTGTCATTGCTATATATTAATACTTTAGATTTTTATATTAATCTTGTGTATCGCCTCTCAACCACTGTTTGGATGTTCGTTAATCACTCACATCACCGCTCCTTAACCATCGCTTATATTCATCAATTCTCTGTTTCATATTCTGGACGTTCGCCCCGTAATCTTCCAATCTGTGGTTTTTCCTCACCTCCCTCAACCTTGTCATTTCGTTCTGTAGCATCTCATTCTCTTCCTTCATCCTCTGCTTCACCCGTAAGACCTTGTAGTCGTGCTCGGCGTTGTGATATTCCAGAAGGCGCTTGAGATAAAGATGATGGTTGTGAGTTGGCATCCTTGCCGTGTTGCTGTCGTTGTGGTAGTAGTGGTCATAACTGCTATACACTTTTTTTCTTCTGTCTGGCATTTCGGGCGTTCCGCTCCTGTAAGTGGCGCTTTTGTTTGAATGGACGGTTTGTCTTCTGTTGATGTCCTTGCGGACGTTTTCGTAGATGTCTGTTTTGTTGAGTTCCGTTTTCTGTTCCTTGATGTTCATTTTTATATATAATACTTTACAAATTTTTTGATGCTAAAGATTTCAATTTCTCCCTCGTCGCTTTGTTCTTCTCCTCTTTGGCTTTGTTGTAGGTGTCTCTGGCGGACATCGCGCTCTGTAGTTCTTCCTTCAGGTGTCTTAGAAGGTCGTGTTTGAATGCTTCTGGGTCAAAAGGCGGTTTCGCCCTTGAAGGTCTTACCCTCTTGGGTTTTGGTGTTGGCAGTGGTTTCTCTTCAACTGGTTTTTCAATTATTTCTTCTGGTTTCTCCTCTTCCTTCGGTGCTTCTTCCTGATTTGATTCTGGCGCTGTTTCTTCCTTTGGTTCTTCATTATCAATCTCTTTTACGACTACCTCTGTCATATATTCATATTATAGATATTTTTTTATACTTTCAAAATTTCGTGTCTCAAATACGGCTTTTTAAGACCCTCCAGTTTGAAGGTTCTGTTTCCGACATCGTCGTATTCTATCTTGACGATTTTGTAGGATTGATTGCTCCATTTTGAGTTATACTCCTTCCTCTCCGTGTAGTTGTCTTTTTTCTTCTCAAAGACCTTGACCATATCATCCACTTTCACCTCTGGGTATTTGCGAGTGTTCTTTTCCCTCTTTGTCAAATTGACCCTGACATCCATATGGTTTTTGTCATCGTGGGCATCCTTGGGTTTCATTTTGGTTGATGAATGGACGGTGTCGTTGTATTTATCTAACGCTTTGGACAACATAACAGTCCAACTGCCACGATTAAACCTGACCCTATCGTGAATCATATTCTTCATTGTTCTGATGAAACGCTCCACAACATTAGCGTGTGTGAGGGTGACGACGTGAGTGATGCCTTCTTTCTCAAAAAAGTCTTTAACTCCCGCTTGGAAGGCACGGTCATTATCACTATAAACGGACATTGGAAAACCCATTTTGTTGAAACTCTCTTTCATTGCCGACAAAGTGATTGGTCCTGACTTTTCCTTCATAGGGACGACGTTAGCCAACTTGCTGAAGATGTCAATGACTACCAACCCGTATCTCGGCTCACCATTCTTGATTGGAACTTCAACCTCTGGTTCTTTGGTAAGGGGTTTCATATCCATTATGTCAATCTGATATTCAAACCTTGCGAACGGGGCGGTGTAGGAGTTTGAACCCCTGTATTTTCTAATCTGTTTGTTGGGCTGTTTCCTCATAAAGGTTTCCACATCCACCCTGTTGATGGTCGGGTCTGGTTCCTTCGCTTTTTTGAGGGTCTCATTGATTGAGCCGAAGCCCGTTTCAAGATTGTAATAGACATTGCTTATGATGTCATCTCTTGATAGTCTCCTTGCCATATATTATAATATTAGATTTTCAAAATTATCACCAATAAAAAATATACTTAAAGAAAAAATACCTATATATAGTAAGACTAAATAAGATGACTAAATTTGACTGTGGATGTCATATAATGAGTGAGTGTATCACCTTAAACAATGGTGATTACAAAAAACCTAGTTGGAATTATTTGTTAAAAACCTTCGTGAATGTTTGTGGGAAGTGCTACAAGAAGCAATTGAATTCCAATATATGGAAAACAAACTTATGGAGATGGAAAAGCAAAGAATGGAAATGTTTTTGGAAAATGAGGATGAAGAACAAGACACATACTTTGACCTGACAGAGTTGAAGGAACATCTCAAAACCCTCCCACCAAATGAAAGACACAAAGTGAAGGATTTTGAGAGGTTAAGAAACCTTGCCAATGGACAAGACCCTAATGAAGGAATGAGTGAAATTGATATGGTAATAAAGGAACTGGAAGAGGAGGAAAGGGAAAATAAAAACCAACCAGAACCCGAAAACTGAACGAGCCCCCAAAAACTACTTAAAGAAAAATTACCTATATATAATAAGAGGATGCTATTTACTTACAAAAACTGTGGATGTTATTGTAAGAAAGAAATGACTAAAGTAAAGGTTTTATTGAACAACATTTTCCCCGCTGGAATTTGTGATGAGATATGTGATTACAACCTTCACTGTGAAAAATGTAAAGACTTAAATGACAGGGAGCGTAGATACATAGACTTCAATTATCATTTTGACTATTTTAATGATAAAAAACTGACAAGAGTAGAAAAGACAATCTATTTCTTCAAAACAAGGATGGAGAAATCACCTATCTATTTGTCTAATACTAATCGCACAAACACTCGGCAAATGAAAAGAGAAATTGATATTTTGATGGATACATTCAAACTCAAGCAAGAGTTCAGGCACGAGAAACTATTCTTAATGGCGATTAAGTCTTTTGTGAAAAGGGAGTGGAAAACTACCTACCATTTCCTTAAAAACTTTCACGACCTTACATATATGAAGTATTGTAAGAACAAACGGGAGTGGTGGTTTCCTCAAAACGATTGGACTTTTACATTTAGAAATAGGGAGTTTAAGGTAAAAGACATTATGGAAATATTTTTGCGTGAATACACCGAAGAACTCTTCAAGGGTTATGAGAAATACTGTAACCCAACAGAAATACAAGAGCACCTACAAAAAGTGATAAATACTTAAAGAAAAAATGACTATATATAATAAGAGAAAATGAGTAAAGCCTTTAGAGCAAAAACAATTGAGGTTATAGATACAGGGAATGTTGGAATATATGCTGACTTTGGTAGTGATAGTGAGGATGAAGACTGGGAAAGAAAAGAAATAGAAAAAGAAGATGAAGAGATTAGAGACTTTGTAAGATGTCATCCTATGCCTTCACCAGACGATGAGGAAGGAGACAAGTTTTGGAAGAAAGTAATTGATAGGATGAAATCAGGGGAAGGAGTAAAGGATATGACAATATATATGTTTGTAAATTTTGCTATAATGAAAAAGATGTATGAAAACCTCACTGATAAAAAAGTCATCATTGATTGTGGAAAGGAACTTAACAGAGATGGATAATTTAACGCTATGATTATCAACCTAACGCTTTTATCAATAGCAATGGATGAACTAAATGATACAAACAAACCGTGCTTAACACAAATGAGAGTGATTGAACACTGGTGGGATGGAATAGGACAGTGGAAAGCATAAATGATTAATTCATAATATCTTAACAAAACATATTATGAAGTAATCACCCACCCAAACACAAACATAAAACCCCAACAGCCTAAACAAATCCTACCCCCATTCAATCCAAACATTGACACATCACTTTAGCAACAAAATTACCCCCAAAACCCCACCTGAAAAAACATCAAAGGCGAAGATGAAACATTGAACCCCAATATAAAATCATAACAAGCAACATACAAACATATACGCCCTGAAACCCCCATTTTTCCATTTTTTTCCCATGTATGGTATATTTACCAACATGTGCCCTCAAAATCACCCAAAATGTGGGTAAATATACCATACATGGAGCATATGGGCTATAGATGGGAGAATGATCGGTAAGAAATGTTCTTTCTTTGCCAGCTGGATTTCCAGGAGGTTTCACCTACCACAGCAACGCAACCACAACCGAGGTACTGGCGGGTTCCAGGCGGGCTGGTAGGTTGGTACCTTTAAGGCACCCCCCAAAAAAGATAGAAACGTCATATTACCGAAGCTAAAATTTTTGTGATAAATTATACTTTTCTATCTTTTTGGAGGTTACTATACTGGTTCAGCCGTGGTTGAGTAGCTTGACTTTGATGTTTTTGGCCATGAGAATATTTTACACGAATTGCAGCTAAAAGCTGGGTTTGTTTGCAAGGTATCTAAGATTGCCTTTCCATACTACCTATGATTGGGATGGGTAACAGGGGGTGAAAGTATCACGTCAACCTTCCATCCATGGCTAGGTGGACAGTTTCGCAGCCTTTGAGCTTATCAGTCTTACCAGGCCAATGATTGATGTACGCAGGGACATTGATTGCTCTCCAAACTTAGGCAACCTTGAAGAAATCCAAGACACCCAGAGAAAAAGCATAGTTTCTGGATGTTTCTGGAATAGAATCCAATCTGGTAGACAAAATGACAATTTTTCTGGTGTTTTATTGGTACATTGGTTTAAATCAATATTTGAAGCCCCAAATTTCAGCTTCAGGACACCTGGGATCGGCTGTGGCTTGGCTGAGCATCGATGTCTGTTGGCAACTCATAGTGGATTTGTAGAGATAAGGGGGTTTCCATAGTCATGGGGGTACCCCTTTATCGCTGGATGGTTTATTTTCCATGAAAATCCCAAAGAAATAGCTGGATGATGACTGGGGGTACTACTTCAGGAAAGCTCCATATAGACATGTAACAACAATATGGTCATCCAGTTGCCAGATGAATCTACTTTTCGGAGGTCATTTATAATAAATCAATGCAATTCCCACAGTTATGGAGCTCATCTGTAGTAATCAGCTTGTGTATACATGATCATTTATATTGTCATGGGTTTTGATCATGTACAATGATACATTTATGGATTCATAGGCCCATTGGACCCATGTATGGCTTTTAAATGCTTTAAACAAAAAACAATTGCTATATGATGAAGTGGGGGATATACACGCGGGGGCCTATTTTCAGACATCGCCACATGGATGACTTGGCTTCGTTTCGGCATCGGGATGATTAGCAATCTGCGGCGAAGTTTGCAGGGGTCCAATGGCGCGGGAACCGCGCCTGGGTTGAACCAATATGCTGCACGTCAAATTGTGTTTGCCTTGAACTATGGAAGTTGGGGTCTAGCCAAGAAATCTCAATGTAATATACAAGGGGTATCTCAGTAACAGTACGACCCACTGATTGGTTTCTGGACAATCGGTTTTTGGGAATGATATTCGTTGTCCAAACGGATGTGTTTTCAGATCTTCCCATGGAATTGATGTTGACAGATCATGATGGATCCCCAGCCAGATCCCCATAGGGGATCCTAACGGTGCTGCTATATATGGTAACATATTTACATTATTTACCATCAACAAAAAAACCCTTGATGTTAGCATTAATATACCAGCACCGTTTGGATCCGTCATGGGATATGCATTTGCCTGGAATTCCGGGATGCCCTAGAATCCCAAGGCTTTGTTCGAGTTTTCTCCCCTCAGCCACCTCGACGAACCTGCCGTTTTACTCATCACCGATCGTGTCCTCCGGTAATCACATATGGCAATGGAAAATCCCTAATGATGAAGGTTTAAATGAGAAAATCATCTATGAATAGTTGATATTCCGTTGCCACGTTTGATTGCCGTGGGGTATATAAACTAGGTTCCAAATATCCACAAACCAATGATGGGACCCAGCTGTGTTTCGTGGGTAACAGCTGCTGAACAGAGGTACGACTTGAACTCCCCGAAGCTGCAAAAGTGGCAAAACACATCAGGCGCCAGTGTCAGTAGGGACAGTTGGTGGTCGTTTTTGGCAATCCCAGATTGAAAAAATGCCGGGAATTCTTCATGATGCTTCATGTAAAGCTGCAATCCTTCGAAATCAAGGTTGGAAGCAAATCCCGGAGAAAGCGGGGTATTTTTGTGCTTTGACGGCCTCATGGGCAGGCCACAAGGGTGTGCCTTTGCCCTGTGGCTCGACTTGCGACCTGACCGAGGTTTTCAATTCGGAAAACCATGTCTATGTCCATGAGCCTCTGTGCGCATATAGACACAATGTGTATGCATATAGAAGCAATTATCACGTAAGTAAGGTGTTTTAATTCAGATAATTACGATGTATATATATATATATGATACATGCTAGATGATATATGATATATGGTATGATATTGTTGGTATCGCTGTCACTGGCCACTTGTCCATATATCATATCTTCCAGGTTCAGGTTCCCTTCCCACCGGGACCCTGCTGTGGAGTCGACCTTTGGTAGTCGAACATGTGGAAATTACGCATGAAAGGGTGAGATTACCAGAGTGTAACCACTTCTTTACCATACCTCCAACATGGACGTTGCCAAATAGGGCTTTGGAAGATTCGTATCCATTGAAATTAGCTTCTTTTCAGGGTCTATATGTTAATTTACTTTAGGCTATCCGGCTATCCGCTTTTTGTTTTATGCTGAAATCCAATGGTGGAATCCATGGAACATCTCCACCATTTTTCGGTAAATCATGGAACAATTTTTGGGCCATTTTCATCCATAGATCCCATAGCGGCTATGGGACCTATGTTTACTGGAGGGATCTGGACCAGATTTCATGGTCAGAATCACCACCGTTTTGACCCTCTGGTGGAACCTCACATAGCGAACTGGATTTTTTTGACCATTTTCGAAAAGGTAAGTAACATAAATCAACATAAATCACCTGTGAATGAGCCATTTTCAATAGCTATGTTAAAGAATGTAAAATCACCAAAGGGTATATACATTGGAATGGTAATTTTCGAGAATGGCTAATGGTGAAATCCAGATCTTTGATGTTTCTTCCCATCCGAGGTTCCGTGCTCCCAAGCACGGCGGAGCTCCAAGACGTTCCGCCTGGTAAGAGGCAAAAAGATGTGGGGTGGGTTTCCCCCATGGATTTTTCCACATCTTTTTGTATGTTTCACCCCGGGGGAATGGGAATGTCATGGGAATTTCATGGTGATGAAATGGGATTTTAATGTGATGTCAATGGGATTAACCGGGATTTCACCAACATAAATGGCGATCTTATGGTGACTTAATGGGATGAAGGCCTATAAAATACATATCTCAGGCCAAGAGACCAACTGTGGCCAAACAATACCAAAGAATATATGTGGCATTCTTTGGCTTCTTAAGCCATCTTAAATCCATGTGTTTTCACCACTTTGGGTAGTCAGTCTCGTTGAACCATAGCTGCAGGCTGGTGCATATTGACTTTGTCAGCTGTTTGCTCCTGAGATCTCCTGAGTTTGGGGCTGGGCCGATGCGGCCGGTCATTTCTGCTACAGGTCCAAGAATCACGACTGGAGCACTAGGCCGAATCCAATCTGATTATCTTCATTTTACCCTCTGGTAATGTAAGATAGCGGCAGCGAACTGGACACTCACCATTTTCGAAAAGGTACATGATTTAACATGATTTAACTACATGGGCTATGGCTTCCATAGCGTAACCAAAAATACCAGTCCGACGCAGTACGAGTACATAGCGTTAACGTTGGGGTGAAGCTAATGACCGAGGTACCAGCTGACCTCATGGCTACCTGGTGAAGCAACTGCTGTATGCTGCCATTCATGAACGAGAGGCATGTGCTTCTCCACTTGTACCCTGGCCACGGGCAAAAACCCCTGGCAATTTCAAATTTCGATGGCCAGCTCCTTTTCCCAAAGGATGGGTATAGCAATGCTCCACAAGGAATCCCAACAAGAAAGGTTGAAACACTTCACCTACCTCTCGTGGTGTTGACCAGCAGGCACACCTTTTGTTCTATCATCTGACTTCGTACGTGCTGTGGGAAGTGGGAAACATGAAATGTTCTTCACCGGAAAAGCGGCACTCAAATTCATTGGATCTTATAGAACGACTTCCAGGTTGCTCAGATTGGGGCTCTCTCAAGGGGTAGGTCATGGCAGATCAGTCGCTGCAGGTATTCAAAATCCACCGGCGTCCTCTACCTTTGGAACAGGGATCCCCCGACCACCTTCAGTGGCTGGGAGAGGAAATATTCCGGGGGTGTTGGAGCCATTTGTCACGTTGGGTCAGAGGGGAAAATCCACAAGAACCCCCTATATATCTGACGGTCAAAACCATGGTTTCGAGTCGATTTTCCGAAAAAACCCATCCGTTGATTGGGTTGGTATCAACATCTTGCAACCATTTTTTGAATACCCTCCTGGAAACCAACAGTTCCATGTAGAAAATCCAGTTGTAGATCATTTTCCGAGCTTTCTTCATGGTAGCCGATGGAACTGACGAATTGAGGCGTGCACAAAAGGGCCGCAGACTGTGGCTAGGCCTGGGACGTTTTTGGTTTTTGGTGCTTCCAAGCACGGATCCAAACGGATCATTCTGTGGTTTTGAGTGGGATATTTGATAAGTTAATAAGGCATCAATTTTGGGAGTTTCCCCCTTTTTTTTTAAAGACAAACCCATGAAATCCACTGTGGATCCCCGCTGAAAAACTGGATCTTTTCAGAACGGGGGGAAAGTGTCAAATCTCGTAGCATGGCCTGAACTTGTTTGTTATAGAAGAGCTGTTGCGAGTTGCTTCTCTCCAAAATTAATGTTGATATCCGTTGTATAAGTTATCCACACGGTTTGTTGTTAATCGATATATCACCCCACAATCCATGGCTGGTCGTACCCCGCATTCTTGTTGGTTAGTTGTATTTTCATGCTGTCGGCTCCCCGGAAACCACCCATGGATCACCGTAGCCACCAAGACTTTCGACTCTTGGTTTAGGATAGATTCTATCACTATTCCGACATATTGTGACCACTTAACAGTATTAGTGACTATTGCACAACAATTGGAAGCGCCATGGCAGCAGGAGATGAAGTGTCAAGAAGAGAAGGTGAGGCGATGTTGGACAGGACCGGCCACCGGATTTCCATGGGGAAGGGAAAGCTGGCGGCAGGAACTCAGGGTTTTCCAGGCAAATTCAAAAGGGAAGCCAACATTCTATGATGAGTTGCCCAAGCCAGGATTCGGTGCTCCACATGACATCGTTTTTGCCAGGTGATTTACTTAAAGGTTTCCCATTCATTGCTGGTGATCATTGATTGTAACCATCGCCTAGGCTATGACTGCTATATGATATACGCTCTGGTACTCAAACATGGCAACAGGCAAACAGCGAAAAACTAGACATGACTACCCTCTGGTGAACGTTTACAGTTTGCAATGGAAAGATCCACCATTTGTCATAGGAAAATAACCACTATTTCTATAGCCATTTTCCATTGCTAACTGTTAGTTTACCCAGGCCGGGTATAGCTTTTGCAGCCATGTTTTGATACTGAATCCATGTGTTTGATGGGATGACCGACCCATGGCGACCCATGGAGGGTGGCTCCGAAGTATGGGATCAAGCCACTTGGCAGAAATTGTTTGCGGTGATGAAAACCACCAGGCTTGATGTAGGTGTTTCTTTACTGCAGGGTCAGAAAAGTTCGACTTTTGTTAACATCTAGCCAACAATCTTTTTTTTTTTAAATGTTTACTATAGAATATTATATACTGTCATGTTCCCATCGCCCTTGGAGTGCGGCTTGATGTTTTTTCAGGAAATAGATCTTTGTAGGTGAGCATCGAATTTCTTGCTATAATATGGGGAGTCCAACAAAAAGCCGAACAGTTTTTCGAGGATGGTATACATGTATACATAGATGTTTGACATATTAGTCATAATTCCCACGGTTGCAAGTTCCAACGTATTTTATATCTGGGGGTGTGTCTGAAAATAGTGTACCCCTAAACCCAATGGTTAATGATCATTATCCCTATTAAATGGCTATAATTGGGAATATACCCTATTTTCAGACAAACCCATCTATTTTGGGGCTGCTACAATAAACTCACCAACATCTTGATGCCTCTCTTGCTGTGTTACCTCATGGTTTTCACCAACACCCGAGCAGTGCTCATTTGGGAATCACCCTCTGGTTATGTAATATAGCCATGGTATAGATGGCCCATAGAAATAGATGGTTTACCGAACTTGAAAATGGTGATTTTCCATGGCTATGTTAAATAACCAGATGGTATACCCTCAAACAAACTGGGAATTATCATCATTCATGAACTTGGATTCTCGTTCTTAAAAGGTTACCACTGTTTCATGGCATATGCCGAGTGTGCACCTGTAACAAAATCTTCCCCTGTTCTTGTTGGTGATATATTGCCAATCAATGCCAATCAATCGTATTCCCATATATATATATTATATATATTATATATATATATTATATATATTTAATATATATATATACATTCAATATACATATATATATATATATTTAATATGTATATATATATATTCTAATATATAAATATACATTCTAATATATATATATATATTTATATTTTATATATATATAATATATATATATAATATAATATAATATATATATATATAATATATATATAATATAATTTAAGGGCTGCCGCCCCTGCCGCCGACCCCGGAAGAAGTGGCAAGGAAGCAAAGCTGGCAGCTCGACCTTTTTGCTATGTACATCGTTGTGAAATATATTTGATAGGTTTGAATTTTCATGTGTAAATGGGTTTTTCATTTGAGCATGTTAATACTCTGATCTTATGGTTTTATGTGTTCATGGATCTAAGTAACTGTATAATAGTTATATATATACACAATATTTTTGGCCCTATTATTATACAGCTAATGTTGCGCCGCACAGGTGCATGGTTGCACCGCACAGGTGCATGATATTTTATCGAAGTATATGAGGGCGTTGTTTTTTTTGATCCCCCACTTTGTTTGTTTGACCTCCCCCGTGTTTTTTTGACCCCTCATGAACGAAATCCGAAATGAAACTCTAAAGAAACTCTCAAGAAACCCACATGAATGTTTGAAAACCTTGACAAGATTTTCTGATAAGAAATTCACATAACACTCGAAATTAAACGCGAAAGGAAATCGGAAAGAATCCCTAAATGAAACTCTACATGAAACCCGACAGAAACGCAAAAGAAACTCGAAATAAAACCCTAATGAAAGTTTAAACACCGTAGGTGAAACCGAAAGAAACCCGAATGAATTGCTGCCAGAAACCCCTACATGAAACACAAAATCATCCCTAAAGAAATCATAAATTGACCTAAAGAAACCATAAATGAAAGCCTGCAATTCAATGCAATGAAATGCAATGTAATGCAATGCAATGCAATGTAATGTAGTGCAATGCAATGTACTGCACTGCAATGCAATGTAATGCAATGCAATGAAATGCAATGCAATGCAATGTAATGCCATGCAATGTACTGCAAGGCAATGCAATGTAAGGCAATGTAATGCAATGCAATGTAATGCAATGTAATGTAATGCAATGCAATGCAATGTAAGGCAATGTAAGGCAATGTAATGCAATGCAATGTAATGCAATGCAATGCAATGTAATGCACTGCAATGCAATGTAATGGAATGCAATGTAATGCAATTGACTGTAATGTAATGCAATGTAATGCCAAGCAATGTAATGCAATGCAATGTAATGCAATGTAATGCATTGCAATGAAAAGCAATGAAATGTAATGCAATGCAATGCAGCGAAATGTAATGCAATGCCATGTAATGCAATGTAATGCCATGCAATGTAATGCAATGCAATGCCCTGCATTGCAATGAAGAGCAACGAAAGGTAATGCAAAGCAATGCAATGAAGTGTAATGCAACGCAATGTAAGGCAATGTAATGGTATGCAATGCAATGTAATGCAATGTAAGGCATTGCAATGTAACGCAATGAAATGTATCGCACCTTGAGGCTCTCGACCTTTTTGCCATGTATATCGTTGTGAAATATATTTGATAGGTTTGAATTTTCATGTGTAAATGGGTTTTTCATTTGAGTACATGTTAATATTCTGATCCTATGGTTTTATGGGTTCATTTTATGGGTTCATGGATCTAAGTAACTGTATAATAGTTAGATAAATATATATATGTATATATACACGATATTTTTGGCCCTATTATTATACAGCTAGTGTTGCGCCGCACAGGTGCATGGTTGCGCCGCACAGGTGCATGATATTTTATCGAAGTATACGAGGGCGTTGTTTTTTTTGATTCCCCACCTTGTTTGTTTGACCTCCCCCGTGTTTTTTTGACCCCTCATGGACGAAATCCGAAATGAAACTCTAAAGAAACTCTCAAGAAACCCACATGAATGTTTGAAAACCTTGACAAGATTTTCTGATAAGAAATTCACATAACACTCGAAATTAAACCCGAAAGGAAGTCGGAAAGAATCCCTAAAGGAAACCCGACATGAAACCCGACAGAAACGCAAAAGAAACTCGAAATAAAACCTTTAAGAGATGTAAATCTCCAGAGAATTCCTACATGAAATTGAAATCCTACTTTTTTTGTTTTATTTTTTCCTGTTTGTATCTTAAATGAAAGTTTAAACACCGTAGGTGAAACCGAAAGAAACCCGAATGAATTGCTGCCAGAAACCCCTACATGCAACACAAAATGAATCCGAAAGAAATCATAAATTGACCTAAAGAAACCATAAATGAAAGCCTGCAATTCAATGCACTGAAATGCAATGCACTGCAATGCAATGCAATGTAATGCAATGCAATGTACTGCAATGCAATGCAATGGAATGGAATGCAATGTAATGCAATGCAATGCAGTGTAATGTAGTGCAATGCAATGTACTGCACTGCAATGCAATGTAATGCAATGCAATGAAATGCAATGCAATGCAATGTAATGCCATGCAATGTACTGCAAGGCAATGCAATGTAAGGCAATGTAATGCAATGCAATGTAATGCAATGTAATGTAATGCAATGCAATGCAATGTAAGGCAATGTAATGCAATGCAATGTAATGCAATGCAATGTACTGCAATGCAATGTAATGGAATGCAATGCAATGTAATGCAATGTAATGCCAAGCAACGTAATGCAATGCATTGCAATGAAAAGCAATGAAATGTAATGCAATGCAATGCAATGCAGTGAAATGTAATGCAATGCCATGTAATGCAATGTAATGCCATGCAATGTAATGCAATGCAATGCCCTGCATTGCAATGAAGAGCAACGAAAGGTAATGCAATGCAATGTAATGAAGTGTAATGCAACGCAATGTAAGGCAATGTAATGCTATGCAATGCAATGTAGTGCAATGCAATGCATTGCAATGTAACGCAACGAAAGTCTTGCCCTTCCTACACGATTCGTGTGGTTGCATGTCCCGAAGACAAAACTTGCTACAGGCATTGTTCCATGGAGTCTGTGTGCACACACTGCGAAGTACCAATTTGTTCCTCTTGTTGGAACTATGTGTATCGACATAGGAGCAAACCACCAGCAGCATTGAGCAACGATATGATACTCGGACATCCACCGCGGGAGATCTATGCGCAAGAATGCACTGTCTTAGAACTCTTGTGTGCAAGCCCTTGCATGACTGCCTTGACGTGTTTTAGCATTGAATGGCGCTACCTGCAAGACCGGAGTTTAGCCCAAGATGCATTTATGAACCGGCACCGCCTATGCGCCAAAGGAAATGCAACGACGTTTCCGTTGCCATGGGAAGACTTGTTGTCCGAATTCCAACGTTTAGACGAAAAACTGGCATCGAATACGCCTGCTGGTTGCCTACCGCACGTAGGCAAAGCATTAAGTGACAAAATTGCCGTTATAATAAAAATAGGAGACAAGAAAGACAAAGCAGCGATGCGTCAACACATCATTCACCAAGCAGTTGTCCGGCGTCAGGTCGTTGTGAGATTAATCGCAACAATGGTTGCGCGAAGCCATCCTGCGTACAAAGGAATAGATATGGCACTCGTGGAAGCACGTGCCAAAATGTTACCAGAAAATGACGTTCCCGCCGAAATCATTGCCTTATTGGATAACGATGGGAGTCTTAATCACGTCTTGCGGCAAAAAGCAGCTACGCCCTTCAACGACCAAATGTCTGAAGCACAAGTGAGTTGTGAGTTCGGATGTTTGCTGAAACCGAACGCGGTCGTTCTAGAGAAAACAACTGCAGGATGTCACGATCTAAATGCACAACACGTGTCTGCACTGGAAGACATTGTGACCCGCAGTCAGCCAGCGCCTGCGCAGCCTCTTCCAGAAGTGACACTGTATACGGGCACCAAACTTTTGGATCAATTTCAGCCACTTTACTTTGCTTTAGCCTTTCCTTTTGTCTTCCCATATGGCATTGGTTTGCCTGATGTGCCCAAGTGGAGCCAACGGAAACGGCTTCGACGCCACACGGAAGATCCGCACGTCGAGCTAAATACATGGGTCAAAGTCATGGCGCGACGCATCGAGGCGCAAGTCAGTCGTGATTGGGTTTTTGGCTTTACGTCGTGGAATCTGCTGTTTCGATCAGCTTTGAATCTGTCCCGAACAACGGATGCATACTCGCGGAGCTTCTACGATGAAGAAACGCAAGAGTGGGTGCAGCCGACAGGAAAGCACCTGGAACAGGCGGCACAAGACTTGTTGCTCGCCCTGAAGGGCTCTTATATAGATGTTACAGGTCAACCGCGCCCAATCAAAGGAGATGTCTCCAAGCTCAGATATGTGCAAGGCCTGAAGCCGATGGCGCGAAAATTGTTGACGAACATGCGACATACAGCGCAGGGGTTACCAGGGACACAGGAAGCGCGAAAGAGAATGCGGTTCGAAATCCAGGCGATGCGAATTCGGTATGGGGTACCGTTGTTCGTCACTTATACGCCAGATGAGGCACATCAGTTGCTTTTTGTTCGCATGACACGAGTTCGGGCATCTGATCCTGTACGTGCTGCATCTGTCGCGCAAGATTTTCCAGCCGGCAACATGTTTTTCCCTGATCTCGGCACAGCAAGTGCTGCAACGCCTGGGCCATTTGAATATGAGTTCACGTTACCCATGTCTTGGGCAGAGCGTCGCGAAGTTTTAGCAAGGGATCCTCTGGCCGCAGTGGATGGTTTTCGCGTGCTCACACATTTAATGTTGAAGCACCTTTTTGGTGTGCGTATTTGTCCTTTTTGTCCTGATTGCAACCGCTTTTGTGGCTTAGAGCCCTGTCAAGACTTACGCGGCAGCAATGCAGAGACAAGCGGCGGAATTTTTGGGCGCGTAGATGCTGTCTACATTTCCTTAGAGGCGCAAAAGAGCACAGGTGGTCAGCATGGGCACATGCAAGTGTTTGTTCAATGTCTGCATCAGCATACCTCGCTGGCAGAAATTTTTGAATTTTCACGTCCGCGCCTTGACGCTTTGCGTCGGGAATACGAAGCATATAACGCCCATGTGTGCCACGCTACCTATGCGGGCCAGTCCCTTGCCGGCATGGATGCGCGAATTGCAGCTGCTGAAGCGTCATGGCCATCGCATGAGCACGATGTGACTATGACCCAGCTGCCCGACTATCTCTTGCGTCGGGCTGCGGCAGCAGACGATCTAGAAGCAGAGGCGACCGAATGGCGAAGACAGTACTTAGAAAACGACGTTGTCCAATTGCAGCTTCTAAAACAGCATCACTACCACCCATACAATGAAGTCACGCAAGAACGCGTTCCACTAGCAGGGTGTCAAAAAAGTGATCGGCCCGGGTTGTGCAAGAGCGATTTTCCTCGCACCCAGTGGCTCTGCTCAGAAGCAACCGTGTTATGCCCCTGCAAACTCCAATTGCATGGTATGCCTGTTGGCGGACGGAAAAATCGTTTAGGAGCTTTACATGGTCCTTGCGGGCACGAGTGGTTGAATGGTTGTGCACCGGCCATGTTAGCCGGATTGCGCGGTGCCAATTGTGATGTCCAAATTCCATATCGACTACCCTACGCCTGTCGAACCTGCGGGGATACGACGCAAGAACGCCACGAGATTTCACTTGCGGCGCAAAGGGCACAAGACGCACAAACTGGGTATTGTGCGGATTATTGCTCCAAGAGTCAGCCTATGGGACACGGAGAAATCAAGGAATTTCAGAAAGGACATGAACAGTTGCATGCGCAACATGGTGGGAAAGCTTTGGACGATGTGGGCAAGCGACATGCAAACCGATTTCTAAGTGATGCATACCTAAAAGGTGTTGTGCGCGGGCAAGTGGAATGCTGTAACTTGCGCGCGTATCATCGCGAAAGTGCAGTAGTTGCAGCTGAGCGCATAGCTACAACAACATTTGAAAGTTTCCCTGGAGCTGCGTTTGCAGAGTTCGTAGCGATGTATCACAATGAAGCCGCTAGCACGTCAGCAACCAAGCGCGCCACCACAAAGTGGACACGGCGACAAGCCTCTGGTGTCCGACATCTAGGTGCTGTCGACATTGTGCAAGTTTACGGTCACCGACCTGTTGCGTCCGAAGTGTGGTGGTTGTCACCGTATGAATTTGTTGCGGAATGGGCGGTCACACTTGCCCGCGTGCCAACAACACAACGTGAATGGAATCACGAAGATAAGGCAAGTTGGGATGTGACCCTAACACCAGCTGGTATTCAAAAAATGCAGCGAGAAACGGACCCAGATAAGAAAATACAGTTGCAACCGGAACGCGATTACCAGCTAATAGTGTCATGGACACCCAATCGCATTGGTCTACAAGAGACCACCGCAACGAAACAGTTGCGACATCGTTGCTATCTTCAACGGCGTCTTCGCCCATGCTGCCCGCACTTTGAAAATTCGCCCGTTCCTTTGCACAAGGACGGCCAACGAGAAGCGAACGCAAGATTGACGATGACCTATTTTCGAGCATGGACGTTGCAAGCACCTATGGCATCGGGAAATGTACCATTTGTCGGTCGTTTGAAAGCGGCAGCAGAAAGTTGGGTTGATGCGTTACGCATGTGGTTGACGCATCTCCCATGCGAAGACACAAAACACTACGTCGGTAACTTTCTTTCAGTGTACCGTGTACGCCCGAGCGGCGCAGAAGACGCAAACAGTGATGACAGTGGCATTGATGAGCCATTGCTCGTCACTGCGACTACACTTCCCACAGCACTACAAACATCTTTTCGAAAAACGGGACAACATCGAGCTACACGCACCACAGACCAACCAAAGGATGTTGACACCAAACTTCTTGCAAGTTACGAAGACGCGGCGGCGCGAGCTGCAACGACGTGGCAGCACAACTCCTACTGTGCGGCAAATGAAACTACACGCAATCCATTCGAAGCCCACGATCCGAAGGCGATCCGAAGAGGGTTGAAAGCATTAGAGCGCAAATGTAACAATACAAACGCAAAGACGGTCCACAACTCTCTGCCAAGCGCGTGTGAAATCGAAGCACGGGCAACAACACAGAAAATCGACCAATTTCGCCATGATCTAAGTCAGACAAAGCAGTGCAACCCAGAGCAGCTATGCTTCATTGAAACCGTTTGCGCGCGGATCAAGCACGAAGCAGCCACGGGGCAAGATCGCGGCGGCGCAGCCGAAACTAACACGGAGGCTCTTCGCTGGGCATTGCACGGCGGGCCAGGCACAGGCAAATCGTATGTGCTGAACATATTGCGCCGTGACTTGTTCGAAAAATGTCTTGGCTGGACTCCAGGCAAAGAATTTCAAGTTGTTGCGTTCCAAGCTGTCAATGCTGAACCCTTGGATGGTGAGACGATCCACAAAGCTCTCGGGCTGTCGTGGCACGGCAACGATCACAACGTTGCTGGCCAACGGATTCTCGATCTGGCGCGGCAAGCCGTGCAGTGGCGCTGGCTTCTTCTCGACGAAATCAGCATGGTGAGTGCTGAGATGTTAGCGCGTCTCGAAGCTCGCTGTCGGCAACTTGTTTTAGATCTATCTGCCACAAAATATGGCAAACATACCCCTAACTGCATTGCGCCCTTCGGTGGCCTCAATGTCATTCTCTCAGGCGACCTGTGGCAGCTACCTCCACCACGTGGAACGTTTCTCGGTCAAATTCCCTGGCACCTTGTGACAGGCGTCCCATTTAAGAAGTTGCCACTAAGCTTGCAAGGCCAGCAGATCGTATGGGCCTCCAGCGTACAAGGTGGCCTACACGGAGTTTCAGAACTAATACGGTGCGAACGAACGCAAGATGTCTGGTTGCAGGAGCTACAAGCCGAACTTCGCGTCGGACGCTTATCCGAAGACAACCATGCATTCCTACATGGCCGACCCACAAGAGTTCCGGGAAGCTGGTGCGCAACAACGCAGCAGCCTACCTGCGGAGAAAATGCATGCTATCGCTTGTACAAGCACGGTTCCACAGCGACGACGATTCTCAAGTACGAATGTCGAATCTGTCACGCTGAACGGGAGACTAAGCGTTTAGTTGCAGTGGATCCAGACGATCCTCGGTTTGCGGAGGGTTTTACCTTGGCCCGAGGAATTTTCCATACGAACGGGGTGAAGTGCCACGTAAACAAATTGCGCGCGGAACAATGGGCGCGACAGCGCGGGCAAGTCATTTACTATGCAGTGGCTATGGACAAAGTTTCATCGCGAGCTTTGCACGAGAAACCCGACATCGCCCACGACAAGCTCACGTGGCTGCAGCGCAGCGACGCCGACTGCGGCAACCGGTACGGCGTCCTGCCGCTGTGCGTTAGTATGCCAGTGCAAGCACGAGAGCATCTCTACCGAAAGGAGTTCAAGAGTTTGAAAGGGTGCCATGGAACAGTCTGCGGGTGGTCTCGCGTTGAAACAGACACAGCGTCGGCAGACGGAGCCACAATTTGGAACAAACTTCCTGAATATATTTTTGTGCGTTTTGAAACACGAACACGCTGGACAATTCCAGGAATCGATCAAGAGAACGTCTTCCCGGTCAGCGTGCAAAGTGGAATGTGGTTTTTGGACGCGGGCCGCGCCAACCCACAATTGAAAGTGACTCGTTACCAGTTTCCAATCGCGCCCGACTTCGCCGACACGTTCTACGGCGCGCAAGGAAGCACAATAGAGCCGGGCGTGATCGTCGACATGATCGGTGCTGACCCAATAGCGGCGTACATTGGGATGACACGCTGCCGCACACGGCAGAAGATCTTGATCTACCGACCGTTCCCGCTGGCGCCTTTTCAAGAAGGCCTGCCGCTGGGACGGCAACTTCTGCTGGACGTGTGGAAGCAGGAGCCGGTGGACTGGGATGCGTTGCGCAAGAAGTACTTGGATGAAAGGCCGTGCCACGAGTGTGGGGAGATGAAACGCAAAGACGCTTTCACCAAAGCGCAGTGGAAACAGGAGACCTATCGGGTCTGCAAAGAATGCACCGCGCAGAAGCGCGAGGCAGGAACACCTTACCGATGCACCCAGTGTGGCCTGTGGCACGCCGCGGCACACTTTGCGTCAAAGCACCAAAACCCGCGATGGAGCATGTATCGCGTTTGTCTGTCGTGTGATGCAAAAAAGCAATGTTTTTTATGCCAGACAAAGCAGACGAAAGAATACTTCAGCCATGTAGCTTGGCAAACGCGAGATCCCAAACGTCGATTGTGTTTGCAATGCCAGACCAAGACCCGCGGCTCTTGGAAATGCGCGGTCTGCCACCAGCGGCGGTCGCGGCACCACTTTTCCTACTTTATTTCCAGGCGGCCCTCTGTAAAAGAGGATGGAACGCAGACTTGCGACACATGCCACGCTGCGAAGATGCAGCATGCAGTCCGCAAGCGCGCTGCTGCTTCCAGTACAGCCCGCCTAGAGCCTCTCCGGAAAAGACTTCGCCGCAGACAAATTATCCAGGAGACATGGGAAGCAATCGCCGCAAACAAGAAAGCACGCACACATGATCATTCGACAGATCCCGTGAAAATGCGCTCTGCTGACATGGCGTCGGCCGGCCGCTTGCAGGCAAGCAGTAGGGAAAAAACAGTTGCCGCGGCGCTGACGTGCGAAGAGAAAACCACAAATGAGGTTGCCACCGGTCAAAAAATGGATGCGGTCCATTCATCGACCCAGCCGCGTGCTGTAGGGCCCGACACAGCACCGCCACAACTGCACACATACATCTGCCCGTACTGTGCTAAGTCTGTACAAAGCCCCGTGGCAACAGGGCGCGTCGATCACCGCCGCAGTAAGGGCTGCGGCAAACAATTTCGCGTTGCCAATGGCCTGCTCGCAGGCCGCACATATTCGCATGCATGTCCAACATGCGGCACGGTGGTGCACTCAACACTGGCTTCCGGCCAAATTCGGGTAACGCATCGCAATCCCAGCGGCCGGCAGTGTCGCACCAACCAGTGGCGCGTGCAGACCTGATGAAGTTTCCAGCTTAAGGTTGCCACACAGCACGGCAATGCCCCACATTGCTTTCCCTAATGTAACTTCTGAAACCCATAGAAAAGGATGATTTTAGCTACTTTTTCCTCCTGCTGCTGCTGCTCCTGCTCTTGCTACTCCTTCTGTTCAAAAGACAAGAAAAGTAGCCGTCTTCGAGCTTTCCAAGCTCAGAAACGGCGCCTCCGCCACGCTCAAACAGCAGGGCCCTGAAGGACGGAAAAGCATCAAAATTGCGACCAAAAACTCCCTAATGTAACTTCTGAAACCCATAGAAAAGGATGATTTTTTAGCTACTTTTTCCTCCTGCTGCTGCTGCTGCTGCTGCTGCTCCTGCTCTTCCTACTCCTTCTGTTCAAAAGACAGCTCCCGGATGGGAATTTCCAAGCTCAGAACTGGCGGAGGCTCAAACAGCAGGGCCCTGAAGGACGGAAAAACATCAAAATTGCGACCAAAAACTGCCTAACGTAACTTCTGAAACCCATAGAAAAGGATGATTTTTTAGTTACTTTTTCCTTCTGCTGCTGCTGCTCCTGCTCTTGCTGCTCTTTCTGTTCAAAAGACAGCTCCCGGATGGGAAAACACCATGGCAGTGAAGAACGGAAAAGCGTCAAAATTGCGACCAAAAACTCCCTAATTTAAGCTTCAAAATTGCGACCAAAAACTCCCTAATGTAACTCTGAAACCCATAGAAAAGGATGATTTTTTAGCTACTTTTTCCTCCTGCTGCTGCTGCTGCTCCTGCTCTTCCTACTCCTTCTGTTCAAAAGACAGCTCCCGGATGGGAATTTCCAAGCTCAGAACTGGCGGAGGCTCAAACAGCAGGGCCCTGAAGGACGGAAAAACATCAAAATTGCGACCAAAAACTGCCTAATGTAACTTCTGAAACCCATAGAAAAAGGATGATTTTTTAGCTACTTTTTCCTTCTGCTGCTGCTGCTCCTGCTCCTGCTGCTCCTTCTGTTCAAAAGACAGCTCCCGGATGGGAAAACACCATGGCAGTGAAGGACGGAAAAGCGTCAAAATTGCGACCAAAAACTCCCTAATTTCCAAGCTCAGAAACGGCGCCTCCGCCACGCTCAAACAGCAGGGCCCTGAAGGACGGAAAAGCATCAAAATTGCGACCAAAAACTGCCGAATGTAACTTCTGAAACCCATAGAAAAGGATGATTTTAGCTACCTTTTCCTCCTGCTGCTGCTCCTACTCTTGCTACTTCTGTTCAAAAGACAAGAAAAGTAGCCATCTTCTAGCTTTCCAAGCTCAGAAACGGCGCCTCCGCCACGCTCAAACAGCAGGGCCCTGAAGGACGGAAAAGCATCAAAATTGCGACCAAAAACTGCCTAATGTAACTTCTGAAACCCATAGAAAAAGGATGATTTTTTAGCTACTTTTTCCTTCTGCTGCTGCTGCTCCTGCTCTTGCTGCTCCTTCTGTTCAAAAGACAGCTCCCGGATGGGAAAACACCATGGCAGTGAAGGACGGAAAAGCGTCAAAATTGCGACCAAAAACTCCCGCATGTAACTTCTGAAACCCATAGAAAAGGATTATTTTAGCTACTTTTTCCTCCTGCTGCTGCTGCTGCTCTCTGCTCTGCTCTTGCTACTCCTTCTGTTCAAAAGACAGCTCCCGGATGGGAATTTCCAAGCTCAAAAACGGCGCCTCCGCCACGCTCAAACAGCAGGGCCCTGAAGGATGGAAAAACATCAAAATTGCGACCAAAAACTGCCTAATGTAACTTCTGAAACCCATAGAAAAGGATGATTTTTTAGTTACTTTTTCCTTCTGCTGCTGCTCCTACTCTTGCTGCTCCTTCTGTTCAAAAGACAGCTCCCGGATGGGAAAACACCATGGCAGTGAAGGACGGAAAAGCGTCAAAATTGCGACCAAAAACTCCCTAATTTCCAAACTCAGAAACGGCGCCTCCGCCACGCTCAAACAGCAGGGCCCTGAAGGACGGAAAAGCATCAAAATTGCGATAGAAAAGGATGATTTTAGCTACTTTTTCCTCCTGCTGCTGCTCCTGCTCTTGCTACTTCTGTTCGAAAGATAAGAAAAGTAGCCGTCTTCTAGCTTTCCAAGCTCAGAAACGGCGCCTCCGCCACGCTCAAACAGCAGGGCCCTGAAGGACGGAAAAGCATCAAAATTGCGACCGAAAACTGCCTAATGTAACTTCTGAAACCCATAGAAAGGGATGATTTTTTAGCTACTTTTTCCTCCTGCTGCTGCTGCTGCTGGTCCTGCTCTTGGTACTCCTTCTGTTCAAAAGACAGCTCCCGGATGGGAATTTCCAAGCTCAGAAACGGCGCCTCCGCCATGCTCAAACAGCAGGGCCCTGAAGGACGGAAAAGCATCAAAATTGCGACCAAAAACTGCCTAATGTAACTTCTGAAACCCATAGAAAAGGATGATTTTTTAGCTACTTTTTCCTTCTGCTGCTGCTGCTGCTCCTGCTCTTGCTGCTCCTTCTGTTCAAAAGACAGCTCCCGGATGGGAAAGCACCATGGCAGTGAAGGACGGAAAAGCGTCAAAATTGCGACCAAAAACTCCCTAATTTCCAAGCTCAGAAACGGCACCTCCGCCACGCTCAAACAGCAGGGCCCTGAAGGACGGAAAAGCATCAAAATTGCGATAGAAAAGGATGATTTTAGCTACTTTTTCCTCCTGCTGCTGCTGCTGCTCCTGCTCTTGCTACTCCTTCTGTTCAAAAGACAAGAAAAGTAGCCGTCTCTAGCTTTCCAAGCTCAGAAACGGCGCCTCCGCCACGCTCAAACAGCAGGGCCCTGAAGGACGGAAAAGCATCAAAATTGCGACCAAAAACTCCCTAATGTAACTTCTGAAACCCATAGAAAAGGATGATTTTTTAGCTACTTTTTCCTCCTGCTGCTGCTGCTGCTCTTGCTCTTGGTACTCCTTCTGTTCAAAAGACAGCTCCCGGATGGGAATTTCCAAACTCAGAAACGGCGCCTCCGCCACGCTCAAACAGCAGGGCCCTGAAGGACGGAAAAGCATCAAAATTGCGACCAAAAACTGCCTAATGTAACTTCTGAAACCCATAGAAAAAGGATGATTTTTTAGTTACTTTTTCCTTCTGCTGCTGCTGCTCCTGCTCTTGCTGCTCCTTCTGTTCAAAAGACAGCTCTCGGATGGGAAAACACCATGGCAGTGAAGGACGGAAAAGCGTCAAAATTGCGACCAAAAACTCCCTAATTTCCAAGCTCAGAAACGGCGCCTCCGCCACGCTCAAACAGCAGGGCCTTGAAGGACGGAAAAGCATCAAAATTGCGACCAAAAACTGCCTAATGTAACTTCTGAAACCCATAGAAAAGGATGATTTTAGCTACCTTTTCCTCCTGCTGCTGCTGCTCCTGCTCTTGCTACTTCTGTCCAAAAGACAAGAAAAGTAGCCATCTGCTAGCTTTCCAAGCTCAGAAACGGCGCCTCCGCCACGCTCAAACAGCAGGGCCCTGAAGGACGGAAAAGCATCAAAATTGCGACCAAAAACTGCCTAATGTAACTTCTGAAACCCATAGAAAAGGATGATTTTTTAGCTACTTTTTCCTTCTGCTGCTGCTGCTCCTGCTCTTGCTGCTCCTGCTCTTGCTGCTCCTTCTGTTCAAAAGATAGCTCCCGGATGGGAAAACACCATGGCAGTGAAGGACGGAAAAGCGTCAAAATTGCGACCAAAAACTCCCTAATGTAACTTCTGAAACCCATAGAAAAGGATGATTTTTTAGTTACTTTTTCCTCCTGCTGCTGCTGCTGCTGCTCTTGCTACTCCTTCTGTTCAAAAGACAGCTCCCGGATGGGAATTTCCAAGCTCAAACGAACGGCGCCTACCTCCGCCACACGGCTCAACAGCAAGGGCCTGAAGTACGGAAAAAACATCAAAATTGCGACCAAAACCCGGCCTAATTCTTCTGAAGACCCATAGAAAAGGAATGATTTTAGGTTCCTTTTTCCTTCTGCTGCGGCTGCCTCCTGCTCCTTGCTGCTCTTCTTTCAAAAGACCTCCCGGAGGGAAAACACCATGGCAATGAAGAACGGAAAAGCGTCAAAATTGCGACCAAAAAACTCCCTAATTTCCAAGCTCAGAAACGCGCTGACGGCCACCACGCTCAACGCAGGCCCTGAGGACGGAAAAGCAGCAAAATTTCGATTGGAAAAAGGATGATTTTTTAGTTACTTTTTCCTTCTGCTGCTGCTGCTCCTGCTCTTGCTACTTCTGTTCAAAAGACAAGAAAAGTAGCCATCTTCTAGCTTTCCAAGCTCAGAAACGGCGCCTCCGCCACGCTCAAACAGCAGGGCCCTGAAGGACGGAAAAGCATCAAAATTGCGACCGAAAACTGCCTAATGTAACTTCTGAAACCCATAGAAAGGGATGATTTTTTAGCTACTTTTTCCTTCTGCTGCTGCTGCTGCTGGTCCTGCTCTTGGTACTCCTTCTGTTCAAAAGACAGCTCCCGGATGGGAATTTCCAAGCTCAGAAACGGCGCCTCCGCCACGCTCAAACAGCAGGGCCCTGAAGGACGGAAAAGCATCAAAATTGCGACCAAAAACTGCCTAATGTAACTTCTGAAACCCATAGAAAAGGATCATTTTTTAGCTACTTTTTCCTTCTGCTGCTGCTGCTCCTGCTCTTGCTGCTCCTTCTGTTCAAAAGACAGCTCCCGGATGGGAAAACACCATGGCAGTGAAGGACGGAAAAGCATCAAAATTGCGACCAAAAACTCCCTAATGTAACTTCTGAAACCCATAGAAAAGGATGATTTTAGCTACTTTTTCCTCCTGCTGCTGCTGCTCCTGCTCTTGCTACTCCTTCTGTTCGAAAGACAAGAAAAGTAGCCATCTTCTAGCTTTCCAAGCTCAGAAACGGCGCCTCCGCCACGCTCAAACAGCAGGGCCCTGAAGGACGGAAAAGCATCAAAATTGCGACCAAAAACTGCCTAATGTAACTTCTGAAACCCATAGAAAAAGGATGATTTTTTAGTTACTTTTTCCTTCTGCTGCTGCTGCTCCTGCTCTTGCT
>CAMXCT020003279.1:0-72500 GCA_947184155.2 Cladocopium goreaui
ACACGTCTTTCTTTTCTCCGTTGTTCCTCAAACTCAGCAAAACGCTTTCTACATTCCTTGTTGTGCCTAATACCAGGTGCTTCCATGCCACTCTCACATGCTGGACATCGACGAGTCGGTTCAAAACGTGATACGTCAGGTGAAGTTCGTTCAGAACTCTCAGGACTACCAATGGCTACATCTGCAGTATCTGCTGGTGACGTAGGAGATGGAGTGACAGAAACTCGAGACGGCTCTGCTGGAACTTCCTGTGGAGTCACGACAACGCATGATCTTGCTAACGGCACTGCTGGCGCCAAACGCAACTCACCAGATTTCTTCTTCACACTGCTGGACTCTGGCAAGACAAGTTTGGGCTGTGAAGGTGCCGACAAACTCTGACCTTTCAACTTGCGCAACTCTTCAGGAGGTAGCTGACTCATATCAGCTGGTGCAGCCCCACTGTCATTCACAATTTGGGGTCTACTACCTACAGTCCCAGTATCAAATTGAGTCAAAACACCCTGTCCCGAATTCAAATCCCATCTCAAAGGTGAAATAGCCCTGATGTTCCTAGCTACAAAACGCATCAACTCAGCTTTGCCATCCACACGAATGAGACCCTGCACAACTGGACCTCGTTCCAATCCCATGTGAATGAAAGTACACTCAACATTCCTCGTGGAAAGTGGTGAATGCTGCCGAATTGAATCAGGAATTTCTGCCAAAACCTGAGCACCAAACAAAGTCGAAATTGGTTTGGATAACTTCCTTCCTGACACCATTTCCAATGGACTTCTGTCTGAACCTCGTGATGTTGAAAGATGGTTGTTGCACAAAGCCAAATACGTCAAAACATCAACCAAATTCTCATGTGAAAATGTGACATCCAACCCTTGTACATTCAGATCAGCCCTTAACACAGAAAAGGATTCCTTTAATTCCTTAACTGCTCGCTCAGCCGACCCAATCGATCGATGTTGTTGTGGCGCGGCTCTCCGAATAGCGAACGTATATCGGCCAGTGGAGGATCCAATGATTTCTCCTACGGCCCTCTCGCTATCGGTGTGGACATCAATGGAGACTGCCTTCGAAGTCAACCCAAAATGTTGAAGCCATACAACAATTTGTCTCCTGGCTGCTTCGACATCTTCTCCAACCACCACATAGCCAATACACCTCAACATCATCTCTGTTAACACAAGGATCTTCACCGAACCTGGGAGTTCGTCTGCGGCGATTTCGCCTGATGTCTTGAGGAATGCAAAATCGGCCTGAATAGACTACGCTATACTTGTTGTGCTGAGGGGGGGGACGCGGTCGCGAGGTTTCTGCGAAACGTCAAACATCATATGCACAAATAACTCAAACATCACATGGACATGTATACGCGCAAACTGAACCAACTGTGACCACAAGAAAAACAGCACATCTGAAAATCATCTGAAACTGCAAACGACATGGCATCACTGAAATGAAATCTGAACTGCAAATCCTTTTTTTTTCCTCCGATTTGGCCGATCGCACTAGGCACGGTCCTTACAATTGCGTAAGCGGTGAGAAGCAGTAAAGTATAGGACACGTGTGGTCCAAAAACTCTGGCAAATCATCACGAAAAACGAACCAAACAAAACAAAAACGCAACCAAAAACGACCCGCAAATCCCCCAGCCACATTTGCGTTTCGCCACAAAGCAAAACAGCGAAGCAACAAAGAACGGGGCAGGGCCCAACAAAAACCAAAACAAAAACAAGAGATTTGCCTTGGATACAGTGACCTAAGCCACTGTATCATCCTCAAAAACATGCAAACTAATTAATTGCGGCAGTGCATGGAGTATAGTACACGATCGTCCAGACTGTCTTACCTGAGAAGAGAGAAGAGCATCCAATATTGCAGGCAGACTGATGTGTAACACGACAGAGGCCGCCTGTATGGACGTCTTGTCAATAGCAACTTCGCATCGCTGCTGTTCACCCTGTATCGTTCAGCGTATGCACGGCAGTCTGTTCCTGTCAATATGCACCACCGCAAGGGATTGTAATCTATTTCCCCCCTAAGTGGGGAGGAGAGCACTGACAGCCTGCAAAATGGTGTGAGCACTCGCAGGAACTGTCAGATCGCAATGGGCCCAAGACCCTAAGGCCGTGGGTAAAAAGGTGGCTATAGGCCTGACCGGCACAATACGGCCATGACAGACAGATGAAGCTTCCGACCATAGCATGGGCTCGTGAGCACTTCCAGTATGATACTGCCGCTATGTATGCAAAAGTCGCATTCGCATTGCTGTCAAACTCGTTCCCCTAAACTATGAAGGTTGAAGTGGTTCACTGCGTCAGCACTAGGTTCTCAAACAGGAGTCACTAGGCGTCATCGTCCCAGCAAGTCCTGCGGAGAGGACCAGATGCACCGTATGTTAGCTGTGTATTCCAGACCAGGCCACTCTCTCCCACCGAGTGGGCCATTGCCAGGGCATTACAGAATATCCGCACAACGAACCATGTGGGCAGGCTTTGCTGCACTCGGGCGCTCCAGACTGAACAGCAGGAAGCACAACTGGACAGCGCCAGTAGAGCTCACTGCAGTGCAGCCTAGTCCATGGCTCTACCGGGAATCTACCGCCCCTCTCGGAAAAAACGCAGAAACAAAACAGAGCGAGAAGGGCCCTTCCCAATACAGCCAAAGAAAGAGCCACAAGACTCAACCAAACCAAAAACAAACGAATTCAAAGGGGAAACAAGGAGAGGGACAAAAACGCCCCACCTCGGACAAATCCTTAGTCACTACCAGATGAGTCTAATGTAGCTATGGTGAAACGAAGAGTTATGATGCAGAGCGGTAACCTCGGTATCCAGGCAACAGATGAAGCAAACAACAAAAAGCCAACCAACAGAAACCTGCCATCATGGGGGGAAGCACAAAGGGGGGAGCGGCCAAAGCACAACACACACAACACCACAAGCCACACAGAAGAAGCGAGGAGAGGAGCCAGGAGGCAGCAGAGGACAGAGAGAGAAAGGACACACACGCACTAGAAGGGGTACGAACGTGCCTTAGCGGAGTCCAAAAAGGGGCCAAGGATCATACAATGATGAATACCTCAGTGAGGGAGCACACAGCCCCCAACAACACAGGAAGCATGGTGTAGAGGGAAAGATCCCCACACAGGGCCAAAGGCCTTTGTTGCCATGAGACATAATGAGGAGGGGAGACAATGCGCAACAAACACTCCACGCACAGAGGCAAGGCATCCACGCACAGAGGCAAGGCAACCAGGCCGTCGCCGGAAGCAACGATACCCAGAGGGAGGGACCAGTAAAACCTGGGCCAAGGCGCCAAAGAGGACCATCCGAGGGGGAGGGAGGGCCACGTCAGGCAGGGAACAGGCAACAAAAACAGAACCAAATAACAAGGCACCAACACCTAATGTAGCTCTGCTAAGGGCAAAACCTAGGAATTAGTCAACGAATTCAGATACCTTAACTAGTGGGAAGGGTGGGAAAGTGGGTGTCTCGTCAAGACTAAGTCTGGGGATAATAACAACAGTTTCATTACCCACCGATGATTGTCAGGCAAAGGCTGCGAGAGCGTGCGCTCGTGCAATAGGCTTCATGGTGGAGGCGACCTTAGTATAATCTAAGCTCTCGACTGGACAACACATTCTAAACACTAGTGCAAAGAGAAAGCATGCTGCCCGATCTGTTATGCCTAAGCTGGCACTCACACACAACTACAAATGCGGCTACCAACTGTTGGAGAGATCTGAATAGGTAGGGGCCAGGCATGTACAGCATAATGAACCTAACAATTATAAATGAGGAAGAGCTGTGTCCCCTACTGCATACCAGTGCACCTGTCACGTCTTTGGACAGACACACCGGTATGGACAGTAACCTTAAGTAGAGATGACGAAGGGACCAAAAGGGATTTAGGTCAACTCCCACCACCATTGTTGATGAAACAAAGGCCAAATACTGTGTGAGGGAGCAATGGGGAGTGAAACCGAAATGAGACAAAAGAGGAAGGGGGGAAGGGGTGGACACAGAAAGGGTATAAGTGGTGCGAGCAGGGGTGAGCTGGGGATCATGTCATACCTCTCGTGAAATGTTCCAAATAATGCTTTTTATCCGATGTGATAGTGTCGTTCCATTCGTTGGTGAGTCCAAACGAAACTGGGTTCACTCCTTGCTGAGCAATAGCACGCTGATGAAGCGCTCGGATCGCCCTTTGATGTTCGTCCAGATCTTCCGGAGGGACTCTCCTGCGGACTTTCCTGTCCGGGAAGTTTCGTTCCCGCAGGTTGGTTTGCAAGGCATGTCCCGCTACATAAACTGCAGGTTGCTGGAATAAAACACGCTCTGCAAATCTGTGGAGATGCACTGTCCACTCAGCAAACATATGGCTGTGTGACAGTTGATTCCTGAGTCGCGCTTCCGTTTGATGAAGGCTTCCATTGGTATGCCACAATCGCAACAGACTGTAGTTGGAAGGCCAATCAAGTGGGCACAGTGTGGCTGTTTCTTTCCACTTTTCAGGTGTAAGCCCTACTTGAGAGGGTATGATCACTTCCAGAGTAGTGCGATTCGGTCCCAGCGGTTGGAGACCTCGCATCATGTATGGTTCAACGAGCCCTGTGGTATATCCATGGATGAGCTCCTGGAAACATCCAGCCATTTGAAAGTCTTCATCCAATCCAAGGCGAAAACCAGGCATGTTTTTGGCAGCAAATTTAACTGCCTGGAGCAGCTGCTTTGCTCCCTCCACATGTTAATTTCTTGTGGTTTCTGCGCATTCTCAGGAGCATTCTCGAGAAGTTTGGGAGCAATTTTGCTGGCCCAGCTAGCCGGGAACCATGCCAGTAGGGCAGAGGCACCACTCGTAAGGTCCACTAACCCAGTAGTGCGTCGATGCGGCCGATCTGTGACCAGGACTTTAACTGGGCCACTCGGCGCTCGACCCCGATTCACCTCAGAGCTCTCTCGGGCCGAGCCAATGAGTTCAGACAGGATGGGCCGAAACCAGTAAGTGGCATACAACAGGCATTCAGTTTCTGGAGTCACCATGGATTCAGCCAATCTCATCAACGAGCTCATCGCCTGGGCGAGCTTCTCTGCCAGTCGAATTGTGAGAGCCCTTGCCGTCTGCAAGAGGACATCCTCCACACTGGCAATTTGCCCGCGCAACCACAGTTCACAGGCCACACTCAGTAAGATGCGCGCAAACTTTTCTTGGATGGCAGTCAAAGACAACGTCAATCTCGCCTGTAGCCACAGCGGCGGGAGAATTCCAAGGTTTTCGGGTATGCAAAAAGGGTTTCCGTTAGGTTGGACATTAGTAATCAGGATTGCTAGCTTGTCAGCTGCACTCACGATCTCGTCTTCAGAGGGATCTTCAGCTGCATCAGGTATGGGTGGGCACCACGCAACTGTAGGGTCTTCTGGATCACTCTCGTCATCGGTAGAGGCTGCTTCCTCATCCGAGGAGGGGTCATTCACTGTGTCTCCTGCACCTTCGGGGCTTGCGAGTTTCATAGACCCTGGATCAAATTGGCGATCCAATGTGGCCAAAAGGTCCGGCTGCAACCGATGGGCATCGAAGTAATGGATACCCGGGATTACGACAAGTTGTCGATCCTGTATACCCACGTGAAAGAAGACCTTGTGGCCTCTATGTCGATGAACAAGTGCTGGGGACCCATTATAGGCTGCACATAGCCAGAGAGGAGATCTGTAACCATCAGCAGCGTAACCATACAAGTATTCACGATCAATCGAGCAGGGGAAAAACCCGCTGGCCGTCAGCACATGGTCACGTGTGCGGGACTCTAGCGCTGCGAGGACATCAGGGGGAAGACGTAGCTTGTCTCTGCATGCCACAACCAGCCGATATCGTCGCCACGCTCGTGTTCCATTAGTGGTCACTATCATGGCAATAGCAAGGGGGGGTTTATCTTGGGGAATGAAAGGTGCCTTTAATCCCCAGTCCAGTATGGCACTTTTGTCGCTGGGGTAGGTTGTAGGGCCATGGTACTGAATGTCTCGGCCTTTCAGCGTGAAGTATCCATAATGGTACACTCCTATTGTCTGAGCCATGCCAATCATGCCTGCCATATCGAGAGGCGAGACAATATAGGTATGTTCAATGGCTCTTGTGAGCGCTACAGTTGCTCTTCCATAGCAGTCCTCACGCTCGTCTGCTGTTGCATCCCTACGTCCTCCACTTAGAAACCCGACACCTGTTTGAACAATGACCGCAATGCGTGCTGTCGCCCCTGCAGCAGAGGAAGTGGTGGAAACTCTCAGCCCGCCATACCACGCGGACTGAAAGCCATGCTGGAGCAGCAAGTTGTGCACCGCCGTACGGTTGCATAAGACAAGCAGCTGCGAGGTCGCTCCCTGTTGCAAGTTGCGATAATAATTCTTCAGGTAGGTGCAGAAGGCAACCACATCTTCAACAGCTGCTCTTAGATCTTTAGGTGCATTCCACAGTACTGTACGGAAACCTCCTTGTGCCACAGTGGCCTCATGTGGCACGAAGTGTCCAATGTAGATGTGATTGGGCTCGTGCAGGACTAATTCAGGATAACGAACTGCAACGATCGCTTGGTACGTCAACATTGAGACCCGTGAGCTGTTAGGGAGAATGATACCCCAACGATGAGGACCACATAGCCCGGCTGCTTCAAGGGTTGTGGTACACTCAGGTACTCCAAACTCCTCTGGTGCTGTGGCAATCAGCAGGACTGCTAGAGCTGCTGCAATGAGGCTGCTATGTGCATCCAACTGGCACGAGATTCGGCAGTGGAACACCCGCCTTAGGGCGACAGGCAGCTCGTAGTCTTGCGGAGTGGATGTCCATGGGCCACTATGCGGCTTGTTTGCAAGTCTCAGCAGTTTAAAGAGATCTGACTCCGGATCTTGGCTCGCATCAGGCCAAAGCTGAGCTACAAGGGCTGCCATTCGTGCCGGCGGAAGATAGTCTCCTGGCTTCTCAAGCGCTCGGAGCCCTAACGGCCGTTGCAACAGTTTGCGTCGATTGACAGCCGCTGCTCGGCCTTTGGACAGCCCTCCTGGAGTTTGCCTGTGATCTCCAATGAAGACAGTAAGGGTTGGTTGTTGAATGGCAGCGAGAGCTGCAATCTCATGGTAATTGCCATACTGTTGACTTTCGTCCATGAAAGCAAGCCAGGTGCGAGAGATCCAATGGCCAAAAGTGGAATAGCGCATCGCCATTTCCGCCGTGGCTGAGCCACCTGTTGCAATGAGTACATTCTTGTGAGCGATGATTCTATTACGGTCACTGCATCGGACGTCAATTTTGGAGGCATATGCGTCTCCTTTACCTTCCTCCATGCGACCAATTAGCCTACCGAAGCTCCTGATTGTGGGGGGCGCGAGGTCACTTAATTGATCCGCAAGTGCTTTGGCAGCTACATTTTCTTTCGTATAGATGATCGCAACAAAGTCCTTGAGTTCGCAGCTCAGGGCAATGAGCAAGACCGCAAGGGACCGCGTTTTGCCAGCACCAAAGACCCCTGCAATACATAAGTCAGATCTTCCTGTCAGAATGGCCAGCAACAGTGCAATTGAGACTGTCAAGATATGTCCATCACCGTGGGCTGCTAGAGGAAGTAGATGCTCACGGTAATAACTGTCATGGGCCCCATCCATCGAGATCGTGGCTGGTGTCAAAAACCGGCTCAAGATTCTGACTAATGCATCAGTCAGCTGCGTTTTGCGCTCGCTGGCCATACGGCGAACAGGTATATGCGGCTGCACGATGCCCATTGCCAATGGTAGGCGCGACTGGTTAGCTTGTGCAAACACTAAGAGTTCATGGCGGCTGCGTGTGTCTCCCAGAAAGGCTAGCTCCTCCCACACTACGGCCATGGACACGTGGTCTTCGATGGGTTTCGGCCAGTCCTGTGCAGGATCAAAGTAACTCATTGTTTTGAGATACTGGTCCAAAAGTCGCCCACAAAAGGTCCGAGCAATGGGTAGCGAGACGATAACAAGCTCCAGCAACTTCGGGGCAATGCGCTTGAGCGCTCGCTGAGCAGGGTTCTTGCTGGTTCCGCTAGGCATCACCTTTTCATGTACCAGTAATATGACACACCGCTGCTGAGTGTCTGGCAACTGGAGTACTCCCAGTAGTGCTCTGCCCGCCATCACGTTGGCTTCCAAGTTGCCTAGATTCCCAGCTTCACAGAGAGCACGCGGCGAGGTCGTTGGAACTTCCGAAGGTGCACTAAAGAGCAGGAGCGGGGCACCGTCAGTATGTAGGTGAATGACATGAAAGCCAGCATACGCCTCATATTGGTAGGTAACCTGTAACCGTGTTCCCGTTTGTCCTCGCTTCTTCTGCTGAGCTAGTTCTACACTAACCCAGGGCTGGAGATGTTGGAGCTGCCGTCCCGCATGATAAGCGTCTAGTTGCGGAAGCACCATGTCCAGTAGGAAGATGAGGGTACGTAATGAAAAACCACGCAGGAATTCCGCCAGTAAGTTGCGAACCAGCAACCCTCCCTCATCATGGGATCCTCCCGGTGTAGGAATCATCGCAATCAGAGCTGCTTGTAGTTCAGCTTCCGTATCAGGCTGACCATCCCGAATGTCCCGTCCGACAATGGGTACTGTTTGTAGCTCAGTGTTCCCCTCTCCCGCTGCTACTAACAGAGCACTTAGAGTCGTCTTGAGGTGTTCAGGAAGGTCAAAGCTAACCCATGAAAGTACACGCAGCAATCCCTCGCACCGTACTCCATGTGGAATGACTTGAGGGGTGGTGATTTGCAATCTTTGGATTTCATGGACTCCTTCATCAAGGTCAATGAAGAGCAAGTGGCCATAGGAGTGTTTGGCACGCCCACTCCATGTGGGGTGCCCTTCTATAAGAACAACCTGATAATTGAATTCTGTCAGGGAGTCAGGTTTCCACACACATAGCCGGTCTTCCAGACAATGCACCAGTGTGACTCTGCGTTCGCCAGTGGCAAGTCGCATCATCTCTGGCGGCGTCGCAATCGCAGCAACTTTGGTGAGGCCAGGGAACGCAGCGAATTCACTCAGGATCTCGTGGACTGCAAGGCCCGTATAGGACCCTGCCGAGAACCCATAAACGTTGATGTCCCTGACACCTCCTGTATCCGCTGTAGTGACTAAGTGTGGAAAACATGACTTCAGAAATAGATGTTTCCCTTGCGGATGGTAGCAACGAAAGATCTGCATAATTGCTGTTGACCAGGTCGGGTGTGGTGGCCTGGCATGGGCTGGCCGGATATTCGCGGCCTCAATGAGGCGAATCGCTCTCGTGAGCAGCAGTTGTTGATCGGAGAACTGTTCAGGGAGGAAATCTCGCCAAGCTGTCCATCCTTCTGCAGTGGAGAGTAGCTGGTATACCGCATATTCATGCACTGTTTTGGTGAGGCCCAATTGGGTGACATGTGCTTCCCAATCATCTGTCATCGCAAGCGATGGGCCATACACCTTTGTTTGCGCAAGATTTTGCAGGAAAATATCATAGTCGTGTTCGCCATTAAGTAGGCCACCCCCTAATCCACTGCAATGCACTTCAAGGGGTCGGTCTTGCATTGGGGCGTCATCTTGCCAGACTTCTGAGAGGGAAAGGACCCAGGAGGCCCACTCGGCAGAGCCTTTGAGCGCTACGGGCAGCGCAGCTTCAGGTTGTCTTCCAATGTAGTTTTGTTTGGATACTTCTCCAACATCTATGGCCTGCTCATTGACAGTGACTTCCCATTTAGCCATCTCTCTGAAAGGTAACGGAAGACCAAACTTTAGGAGAGCTGCTTGCTGCAGCGATGTACATGAGGGTTCCGATTGTTCCTTCCGTTGCCACAGTCCACACAGCAAGATTAGTTGAGCTTGGGAGAGAGGAGGAGGAGGCACTTTGGCATGCAGTCGAAGACCAACCACTGGAAGGAAATTGTGATGCAGCCATTGGGGCTTCCATTCTTGTGTACCAAATAAAGCCGCAGCCAGCGGCAACCAGCCGAATTGGGCGAGGTCAGCGAGACTGCTAGGCATTCTTTTCTTGGCATTGGTGCCAAACCCATGCAGAATAACAGGCCGCATGTAATGTGGCTCGATTGCCATGGCTTGGTACATCTTGTCTCCTGGTAGCACTCGTACACTGACCTCACCTGGCAGCAGGCTAAGGGTCGGAAGGGCACCTTGCTCGTAGGCAGGCCGAGCCCATTTATGGAAGTTCGGTTGTCTGCCTTGGTAGCCATCAAGGATCCTCCGTAAATGACCATGGCGCGGCCAGACTCCAGAGGCTGGAACCGGAAAAGTGACTAATCCAGACCACTGGCCTAACAAACTCCACGCATGGCACCAATCTGCAGTAACACGGGTGGACGTGCCAAGCAGAGGAGAGCCAAGTAATCCACTAGCGACTGCTTGCTCAACGTCTGCAGGTGGATATGTAGTAGCAAGGTAGGCTTCGACATGTCTATGGTAAGCACTGGTAATAACGTGGGCTATTTCATCAGGATCCGTATCCGAGTCCTCCAAGGCAGTGACAGGTACAGGACTCTCATGACCCGAAGCTAATACAATGACCAGACCCGCGTTGATTTCAGTGAATGCCTCACTCACAAGGATGACTCCTTTGGGCCTACGCGCAGTGGCAGTTTCATCCACGGCTGCTTTGTCCTTCCGGGTAGGTTTGGTTGACCCAGCCGGGGAGGAGTCATCGCTGCTGGACGTCGCCCGACGAGACATGCGGGGACTCGGGTCTGGCGAATCACCATAGTCAACTTCGTCTGCCAAATTGGCACCGTAGGTGAACGGAGGGGCTCGTAGTGGATCAGCTGTTCGGACAGCAATATGGTCCGCACTATGCGATCTGGATAGCTTCGATGGTGGACCAGGCTGCTGCATGTCCCTTCCCGTGTCCACAGAGCGCGCACGTTTGTGCGATGACGCAATGGGGCTTGACAGTTTGCTCTTTGCAGCTTTGCTTGATGTAGCTGGGCGGGTTGGGTCAGTGCTCGCTAGCCAAAGTTCTCGTATCTCAAAGAGGGTCACTGGCACACAATCGCTGTCGATCAGTGCAAAATTGATGGTCGGAAAGAGGAACACACAAGCATCAAGGATGTACGTCCCTGCCCATGTCGGGTGTACTTTATGAAGACCAGTGTCAGCTGAAATGTGGACAAAGACAACTGTGGTGAGTTCTCCATATGGACCGACATAGCGTAACCGTTCTTTCCACCAAGCAGCGACCATTGGCCAATGGCTGAGTCCAGGCACAGACTTGACCTCGTCCGATTGCAAATCACGATTGTCCGTCACCAAATATACCGTATGGTAAGGCAAGAAAGCAGAGCTTTGACTAACCAACCATCGGTACAACTTGTGCCAGTCAGGTCCAGGTAAGGTTTCGCTCCCGTTGACCATTGCAATTTCGTAGTCATGGCGATCAGGTGCAGCTGTCTTCTTATGGGGGTCACCAAATCGCCAGTGCTGTTCAATTGATACATTCAGCCCGTACTCAGTCGAAATGCTCTTGTGCTGTTCAAGTGCGTAGAGCAAGTCAAAGAAGCTGATGTTAGGGTTCTTCGCGTACCAGGACTTCACAACTTGTTCCCTGGAAAGCAGAGACATCACACTGTGCAGTTCCTGTGTAGCAGACTTGGGTGTAAAAGTTATTAAGGGGGAGGGTGGGAGGTGTTGAGAATCCTGACACGTCTTTGGTCAGAAGACTCAAGCACTCCAGTCAGTCTCGAAAGTCGAAATCAACCAAAAAAGGGAAAACCAAAGCAAGACCAACAAAACAGACAACAACCAGAAAAGGCCAAAAGCAACACAAACCAAAGAAACAAGGGGGGGGAGGGGGCAAGTGTTGAAAAACCTGACACGTCTTTGGCCAGGCAGTTCAAGCACCTTAACAGGAGACAAGTGGAATCGAAAATCACCCAACACTCAAGAAATTAAGGTACGACAGCACAACCGAGGCGGCGCACAAGGCAGTGAGGGAGCAAAGTGAAATCAGGGGGGAAGGAACGGACAAGAGAGGCTGGAAGCCCTGACAGTCTTTAGTCAGAGAATCCAGGCACGAGAGTGAAAAGGAGAAAGAGAGGGAAAGGGAGGGAGCAGACCGCAAGGACGAGCCAAAGAACAAAAGAGGAGAGGAGAGAGCAAAAGAAAGAGAGGGGTGGTGGAGAGAGGCGCTGGTAGCCCTGGCACGTCTTTGGCCAGAAAAACCAGAAACCAAATGGAAAGGAGAGAAAGGAGTCAGGCGAAAGGAGATAACGCAATGAGGGGCACTATCGTGGAATAAGGTCCCAATGCACGAAAGAGCAAGGTGTGATCTGTTGTATGACAAAACAAGCCTGTAGTAATACCCTTTGCCCAATCACCGGAAAGGTTTGTTATATCGATCCCTCACCGAGGTAAGGAGGCACTATATATTTCCCTTTTCTGGAAATAAGCTGAGGCAGCAGGTCTGTCTACTGCCGTACTTTGAGCCGATAGGATCGCATGGAGCGGTAGCTACATGTAACAGAGCACACGATACTTGTGTAGTTAAGGACATCATGGTTGAAATGAAAATGTGACTAATGTGTACTGCTCTTTCGTTTTTCCTAGGGTCACAAGCAGGCCAGAATTCAGCCTTTACCTGGTGCCAGCCTCTCACTGGGAAAGTGTTCATCTGGAGCACACAATTAGTCAACTTGGTGCAGGAATGTTTCTTCCCGGTTGAGCTCCGGGGGTGATTGCAGCTCATTTCGTATTCGTACTGGTAAATACAGTCCTTCTAGTATTCTGCGCCATCGAAACGTAGCGAAGTTTATCTGTCGAGACTGTTTTTCAACGATATGTTGGTATTTCCACACAGTTTGATTCATGATAGTGGTGGCCCTATCTGTCAAAGCTGTGGGTTTCACTCGCGCCAGAGAAGATTGCTCACGTCTCACCACGTCTGTTGCGCTACAGAATTGCTGTAGCAGGTCAATGACCGTGTCTTCAGCACTCTGCGCAGCAGCAGCTTGTACAGCGTTGAAGACTTCTTTACGGGCAGGGTGACCGTACCATTGCAGTGAATGGCAAAGCACGGAGGCAATCGCAATCTCCTGCCACGGGTCCGCTTGTGCATCTAGGAGCAGCTGTACATTTGTCCTGTGCCGATGGAGGACAGCAAGGAAGAGGGGTGGTAGCGCTCCTTTCACGGGCATCACCGAGGCACCAGCCTCAAGCAAAGTTTGAACAAGCTGCGAGCTGCCCAACTCAACTGCTAATTCCAACATAGTGGTAGGTTGCGTTTTGGGCGGGATGATATTGGGGTCAGCTTGGGCTTGTAACAGTAGATAAGTTAAACTGGCCCCATGTCGAGGGAAGCAGTGGCCAGCAGTAGGCTGGTAAGCATACGGATCAGCAGAGTGGTCTCGAAGGATAGCAGAGGCTACTAATGTGCTGATATGCCCTCCCTCCGTCGTCACGTCCATAAGGCCTACGCCCCTGCCAAGAAGATAGCTTACATCAATCACATCTTTGTGATCAATGGCAGTTATAAGGTCTTGATATTGCTGTGCTGACGGGACTTGCAATGACTGCACTATATAGCATAATGTTGCCTCATTTGTATCAGTGTCGAATTGGACAGCCCTCAATGGCGATTGGATTACTGACGAGCTGTCTGCGTAGAGGACCACTTGGAAGGGTGAGTCCAACCTAAGCACCATCGCCGTCTGTTTCATAATATCCCATCCGAGAGTTGTCCGTTCCAAGACGTCCATCGTCAGGGCTGTTTCGCCAAGGATTCCATGGCGCACACGGAGTCGCATACTTGCCCCGTAAAAAGAAGCGGAGGCAACCCTGACAGTCTTTAGCCAGAGAGGCCTCGCACTTATGACTGATACCACCAAACTCATATAGGTACGGGCTAGGAAGGATACTGAGGGATAAGCCAAGAAGTATAAAAAGTCAAAGACCGGTATGACAATCAATATTTGAGCCAGAATTGCTTTGCAGATCAAAATCAAGAAAAAAGGAGAACATTGCTACACGGTCTCGTGGACAAGCAAGACAACACATTGTATACATAACAGCCAGTCAGATGCTACAGGCGCGCGCTGTACAGCCTGTCTGTGATAACACAGGTTTAAAAAATACGGCAATCTAGTTAGTATAAGTCTAGCCTTGTATTAGGAAACGTTGGTGATGATCAGAAATCCAGTGCCTTTATTTGAGCTAAAAATGTTGCAGGCCCTCTATCGAGCAGCGTGGCAAAAGGCCTCATGCTCACCAAAGACACCTCCTGCATGAGTGCAATGGAAAATTACCGCAAACCATGTTTTACATGCATTCTTAGATGTTACACTCTAATCGACTTTCACTGATCTATCAGCAGGCATGCCATCTAGTGCAATTACCATCTTTTTCACGTCCTGCATCCTCGGGGTGAGGAAAGGGCCACAGTCTTCGCTGCGGTTCCTTCGGACTGTATACAGCATGCAGATGTCAAAATCTAAGGTCGCTCAGTTTTGACTTCCCTCTGTAGCTGGATCTGTGCAAGATTCAGTCGGAGCAGCTGAAGCAGCTGGCACCAAATCTTCACCTTTAGCCGTGGCTTGTTCGTGCTCGATCTGCACTAAATTGCTCACAACTTCTTCCATTTGGGTGGCTGCCTCCATGACAACAGTTAATAGAGTGCGTGCATAAGCCAGCTGTTTAGCAGCCCGGGCCCGGCCCTCTGCTGCAGGTCCTAGTGGCGGTACCTCACCATGCCGCCACATTGTGACTTTGCTGGTCGTATGGGTTGGTATTGCAGCTGATTTAGTCTCAGACTGATCAGCAAAGGTTGCATTGAGTTTCTGCAGATCACGTGCACTGTAGTTCCCGGACGGGTCAAGCTGTTGAGTACTTGTTTGTCCCGAGGGGTCAGAGTACTTTCTCTTGCCATGTAGGTTCTCTTCTCTTCGCGGCATAGACTTCATGGCACTCTTGTGTTCAAAGCCAGTCTTGAAAGTTTCGTGAACTGCTGAACTACAGCGGGATTCTCTGTTCAGGGCGATGGTTTTGTCCGTCACCTTGCCTGAGCTATTGGTCAGTTCAGTGAAGGGCCAGCACGGTGTGCGATTTGCCAGGATATTATGTTCATGCATCCTGTCGACATAGAAATGATTCAATTTCTCATTGTGTTGGTGGTTCGTGATGACTGCAAATCTTCTGGGGCTAACCCAAATCCATAGATCTTCCTGAAAGGAATCTGTGGCATAGAAGGGCCATATCTGTCGGCCTCCCATTTCCACAAACCAAAAGTTGGTATAGACGTCATCACTGGCCTCAGTATCTACGTGACAGAAATCATGCGACAATTTGGCGGAGCTGGACCCTGGATAGGCCCAGTCCGGCGGGCTCTTCATGTCGTCATTGAGGATAATATTCCAGCATTCTCCATTGATGCACATTCTATATTCATAGAAAGACCACGCATGGAGCTGCTTGGCGTGCTCATAAAAGCCCTGCTGCCGATAGACCTGGATGCCATCGTATTCCGTAATGTAGGACTCTTTGTACTCAGGTCGCTGGTATTCACTGTGAGCCTCAGTATCATTATTGCCTCCAGCTGGGCCCTCTTGGTCAGGCCCAGTCAGTGGGCCTGCCTTCAGGGTGACCTTATCACCAATCCAGTGCGCCATGACTGCCCACCGGAGTGCACAAAGGTATGGGAGAAGTAGGGACAGAGAGCAGGAAGGGAGAAAGAGGAATCAGTCACAAATGACGGACAGGGATGGACCAGGGAGCACACTTGAAGTACAAACAGTCACGGTAAGCAGATGGGGTAGCAGAAAAGGAGACAGCCAAAGGGAGGGGAAAGATGAAGAAGGCGAAGAGAGGGAAAGTAAAATAGAGAGAGGGTACTCCCCTGACACGTCTTTAGTCAGAGGAGTGGGAACCCTGCAAATGGGAAGGTGGTTTGAGCCACAGAAGTGCGGCAGGGTATACAATATTGCTGACAGATCTCAATCTGCAGAACTTGACCAAGGTGGGCAAGTGTACTCATGAGTACCGCTGCTTATCATGCTCTCTGTCGTGACATAACTTATCACTTCATTTTTGTCAGAATTTTCTCTCACTGCAATATCACCCTTGAGTACAATAGGCAAGCCCCTGCTTCGAGCCGGTTGATTCATCAGAAACTTGTTAAACAGTGAGTAAGTTCGGTATAACTGTGCTGTACATGAGCTAAGGCTATGTACACCGTAGATGAATCTGTGAGGCCTATTCCTTCACGGGAAAGCTGTTCAAGCAGCAAACCATCAAGGCACCCTACCGTCTCTTCTTTGATTGAGAAAAAGCAGGGGGTCCTGTGCATGAGTCCATTGGATATGAGGAGGTAGTCTTGAATTTGTTGTTCTTCAAGTCTGATTACTGCATGTGTAGCAGTGTGTGCAATCCAAGTCGCAGCATCAGGCATTCGTAGGTGTAAAATTAGCAGTTCGATGTTGTCTCCTATAACTCCAGACGGAGGTCTTGCTTCGGGCGATATTGCGCCGATAACTCCATCCAATACATCTAAGTGCTTCATTTCATCACCATGGCAAGTCAGTGTGCGCTGTCTGGCTATGACTCTATGTCTAGCGTTAATTGCTTGAAAACATCAAGTAAACTCCAAGGATGTATACTGGGTAGTATTTGTGGGAATTGTGTTGTGAGGTAGCCATTCTTGAGCACATAATGGCAAGCGAAGGTAATGAGTGGCCCGTAAATCGTGCAAATTCCACTGATCTGAGATACGGCAACTCTAAAAATCACCAGTCATTTCACTTTTTGTTACAGGAGGACGACTTCCGGCGCACTTAACTCTCTGTCGGGGCTGCGAATGGCCGCAGTGGGCCGATCCTGCACGAGGAGATTAAACCTTATGGCGGGAGCCATCATTCTGGCTACATCCGCTAGGAGCGTGCTTGGTTGGAGTCTTTGCACTGTTGAACTGGTCCCAGCTGCTATGGTGGTCCAGATGCGGAGGTTGGGTGGCAACCCTGACCGTAATAGTAGAAAAGCAACTTCCACGACTGTATCAGCTGCTTGCCGCATGGTCCTGCGGTCCAGAAAGCCGCCCAGGGTCGCAGTGATGTGTATTGTCTGAATGTTCAGCCGAAATGGTCGGGCATCTATTGGTACTGGAGCAAGTCCCGCCTGATCGGTCATGCCTCCATCAGCAGCTGGAACTAAGTATAGGTGGTTGACCCACAACCCTCGTGTAGACGGACAGCTAAAACCTGCCACTCGGACTATGTCCTCGTACGATGCTGCTAGTGCTGTCAAAAGATGCTGTGTGATGCGCTGTCCGTCCAATTCAACCTGCTGAAGGTCAGCTTCTAAGGTGTTATATATCAATTGCAATCCATGTGCTTCTTCTGGGAAAAAGGTGACACATCCACACTGTACTAGCCGTACTGTACGCCTGAGGTCTCGCACAGCCACCATAAGGTCTTGTGCTGCTTCCAAACTATATAGGATCATCTTTACCGGCATAGAGAGCTGGTGTTCTTCTCCGCGAAGTCGCACATACTCCATGACAGTACGGGCAGAGAGAGTGGAGGCCCACTACGTAAAGATTGCTAGTTTGCGAATACAGTGAAAGGGACATTAAGGTGGCAAATTGGTGGATGTTGTTGTGGGTCAGTTGCAATCCCGACGCGTCTTTGGTCGGAAAGACAACGTGACCATCATGGTGGGGGTACTTCAGGTCAGGACATGTCAAAAAATTGGTACATGTCGGTTATGACACTATGATGACTGTCTCGCTGGGTACCTCAGCCTGTGTGATGGAGAGGATGGATTCAAGTTCCTATCCCGTTGTCACTGAACTACGCTCACATCTAGTCTTCACACCCTTGAACTAGAGAAGAGCCTAGGACACTGAGTGAGTTACCCATTGTGTACGAATTAGTACAAGAAAGCAAGAACAGACAAGTTAAGTACAGGTTGGGGGTCATCCTAAGCCCTTCCTTGAACATCACGTACACTCGCCCTTGTAGAAATGTCATCTATCTTGCTAGTGGGTATGCAAGGGATATTGCTTGTTCGGCATGCCAGCTTAGGTGGGATGAAATACCTGTGAGCCAACAGGAGAGCATGTTCACACTGCAGTCACCGCCGGCACTGTCAAGAGGAGGATTGCTGGCCCCTAATAGGTAAGCATGTGGTTCAGTTCACATAAAGTTATTTACAAGACGTGCGAGAATCACCACATGAAAAGCTGCCCAAGGAGCCCCTCTTTCGATTGCCTGACGATCAACTTCGCTGGACTTCTGCTAACTCATTGTGCCTCACAGGTCATTGAAAATGGTTGCATACGCTTCACTTAGAGCATACCAATTTTGCTGTAGTCGATAAAGTGCTCGGTTGGCTTCTTGTACAAGATCATTATGTTGCATTTGCAGCACTTGGATGCCTTCACTGAGTTGGAAGATCCTATCCGCTTCATCTTCATGAGTAGGAAAAAGGCCTGCTATTGCGTTTTGGCACTCTTGCGAGAGCCGAAAATCAAAGCAAGGTCGATCATCTTCATGGACAGCACTGTTGATTCGTGATTGTTCACTCAGTGCGATTCCTTCCAAGGTTGGCTGCAGTGTTTCAATGCGATTGCCTAGTATATTGTAAGCATGCATAATTTCTGCAATAATAGCACATTGTTGGGCACTCTTTGCAACTATTGCAAATCGTCTGGAGTTGGCCCAGCATGCATATCCGTTGTGTCGCACCTCTGCTGCAAAGGGATAAAAACCTCCGTATCCTGCGATATTCAACCAAGCCTGCAGGTAAACCTCATCACACTCCCGAGGAATGACCTTATGGAATCCGTGGGGCAATGAAGCCCCCATCATTACTGTCGCCTCCTCCGGGAGCCATGACTCATCCTCAGCCCATAGGATGTTCCATTTTTCACCGTTGAGCCATGTGCATACTTCCATCAAGTTGAATGCTCTGCACTCTATATTGACATTGTGACATAGCCTATGGATAGGATACTTGCCGCGATGTAGATTCGTCAACATATTTGGGGTGCTCTGAATGGTTTCAACGTTATATCCTTTCCAATGGTAGTTCCTTAGAAATGTCATGAGCGCAGTCGACATGGCTTCGCAAGTGGGGCGCTTGCCAGGTGCAGTCCCGACACGTCTTTGGTCGGAAAAGCACCGTGGTTTGGTAGCTGTAAATCACATATACTATTTATGGTGATGTCAGGCAACAATGTTAGCATCAATGGAAATGGAAGTAGCACATCATTAGGTAAGCTGTATTTGCTGAAATCTGTTTGAGCCGATAGACTACGTGTGCGATGGAGACTGTGTGAACTTCGTTACCCTGTATTGGAAACCTAGTAGCTGACGGCATGGGAAGCTTTGATATAGCCTAACAGTCAAGCTGAAGACACACGTGATCTTGTTTTTTCAGTGGCTGCACAAAACTGCACTGCGCGCGGCTAAACACGTTGGGACTAGCCAGCCTCTCATGGCTCAGGCAAATTGGGTACAGGGGGCTTATAGGCACCCTGTTATCTTGCTTCTATTATAGCACTAGCACTTCTCGTCTTTTATATGCTCCCTGCTAAGGTGAGCGCGGGAAGCAGTTCTCTCTCACATCATGTAGTTCTTCGTCTACACTTGAACTGAGCTCAATGCCATCGGGATACACCACTGGGACTAAAAGCTCATTTTGAGCATATTCCATTTCTCGTACGATGTGAGCTTTGTAGTCTGCTATCATGTGAAGTAGAGCAACTTGCGATTGGATGTTCTCATCAAGCTTTTCTGGCATTGGTACGTCGACCCAGAATACTTCCCTGGCCTGTTGCTTTGCCTTGAGCAAATGATAGTGGGCGGACTGTAAATTGTCCAGCAAAGTACAGCAAGCCGTGTACTTCTTAATGACACGTTTAATGTGGTGGAGTCGTTCGTCACAGCTTGATGCATCCGATGTTGCGCACGCCATGGCAGGCAACAAGATCACTGAACTTGGGTAATTTCTTTTGAAGCAATCTGACGCAGCTCATATGAGGGAGAAACTCTGTATGATGGTTGAATTCCAAACAAAAATACGTAACTGTTTGTGTGAGGGACCCCTGTCACGTCTTTGGACAGAAGTGCCCTGAGCTATCTTAGAGATGGAAAGCGACATATACTTCTGATTGACCTCATTGCATAGTTAGGGAAGAAGCTACAACACGTGGACGATGGTGTGCAGGAATTGCACTATTTCATGAGGTAACTGACATATTCACAGGTTGGGTCATTTATCTCATAATGCCGCCACTTAGGAGCCAAAAAAGGAGTCTGCACAGAATTCTTGACTATGTGTACTGCCAATCAAGTACATAGTTGGATCGCAGCCCATGGAGCAAGGGAGAGCAGACAAGATCAAAACACAGCAAGCACCGACAAGAAAATAGACAAGGAGAAGCGACAGGAAGGAAGTCAGGAAGTGGAGTACCATTGGAGCCTCGCTACCTAGTATCGAAATCAAAAAGAGAGAGAAGAGAAGCAATACAATTGAAGAAACAACAAAATCAGTTGATAAGTCATTTTGCCCTCTGCGCTGATGACTGTCTTGTGGCACAAATACAATGTGCATAAATAGGTCCGCTCATTCCTCGAATTTTCGCTTCACAGATCTCTGACTCTGTTGCCTGCCGTGCTTCTCTTGCCTACGACTTGCCTCCCATCTCTGAAAGATTCTTGCTCGATCTATGGCAGTTAAAGTTTTCGGGTCAGTCTGTTCTTCACTCGATTCTCGTTTTGGGACTCCGTGATTCCTTTCATGGTTTGCCAGGAGTACTAGAGCTTCCTCTAGCGCCCCTAAGGCCACTCTCAATTGAGTGACAGCATCCTCCGTTCCCGGGCCGACTAGGCTCGCATTGGCAGTTGCCTTAACCAGGCCATTTCGCAGCTGAGCGACTTGATGGGATAACGGGTTCGCTGAGCATGGCAATGGTTTCTGTCTAGGTCTCTCGGTCTCCGTGCACATTGGCAGAGATAGGGAGTATAGGATTGACTACCTGTGAGCAGTAAAACGGCTCATGAGTCACAATATTACGCCTTCCCTCATAGCAGTAACACAGAGAAAGGTGTTCCAAGAGAAGGAAGTAAAGAATAGGCTCGGATTCTACAGCGCTTGTCATACTTATTTGGATGGAAAGTTTCCGTGGCTTAGAGTGGGTAGAGACAGATAGGTGCTACGGGTCAATCGTCATGGCTACTAGCTGTAAGGTGATACTTTGACTAGCGTAGTCAATGGAGGCGTCTCTCTAGGAAGGGATGGAATCACCATACGCTTGACTAAAATTAAAAGATCATCCAAGCGTAAATGCCATTAGGCTACAGTACCGAGGATAGGTATTTAGGTTGCTCTACGCCGTTTGGCCATGCGTTCTGTAAAGGTATCAAAGCCTGATGTTGGTGCTTGTGTGTTCCACCGAATGGGTCGCGTCCCGAAAAGTTCACTTTCGATGTTTCTTTTCCTTTCGGTACGTGGGAGGGGGGAGGGATTTCTGGCCACGTTAACATCATCGAGAGTCTGTATAAGAGCCTGAGCATCTGCGGCGAGTTCACGTAAACTGAAGAGAGGGGGATCGCATGAATCAAGCTGTAATTGATGGAGCATTGCCCGTTCTGCTTCATAAATTAAATGTGGAGAGATTTCTTTCGGGAGCCAGAGTCCGTCATGGAGCCAAATTGCTGATGTTACGTGACACCTTCTCGTTAGCTCCTTGTAGTAAGAGATCATAATGTGTTCTTCATACCATTCAAGAGTTCGAAAAGCAGCACCTCTGACATGAGCAACATATTGTGGCCTCCTTAAGGGCAAGTGGTCATTAACAAGCGCTTGTGTTGCTGATTCAATTTGAAAGCTGAGATGATATAAAGCTGGAGGACATATGATATGGTGTTCCCTTTCTATTTTGGCACACGCTTCTCTTGCCCCTGCATTCATTACAATTAGTGGATGTCGCTTAACAATAGCAGACCGCTGATTCAACGATACCAACCCTAGCAGATCAGTAAGTATTGCTCTAAGATCTACTATATGTGGGAGGTGGCTGCTGCGAAGGAGTCGTCTCATGATTTCATAGAATGCGCCGATCATGTCCACTTCCTGGTGCGTATTTCCAAATAGAAGTAATCGCACCTTTCGTGGTAGTCTTTGAGCACAGGGACCTCTACCGTACAGTCGGCCCAGACAGTCTGTTGCAGACGCCGTATACTCTACTACTCGGGGTTTCGTGAGATTGGCAGTGCCCGCTAGATAGGCCTTCACCTCTTTGAGATATTGCTGGTTTGCAGCTTGCACAATAAATTTATTTACCAATTCTATACTTATATTCGGGACCTCGGTAAGTAGTAGGATCGTACCACCTAGAGGCCTCTCTTCCAGTACAACGGCTCCAGATTGCATAGCCAATTGATAGGGTGCTTCAACAACGATTTCTGTAGGCTCGCTTACATGAGCTGGGAAGGCCTGGGCCGCTCTGCTAGCCACTCCAGCAAGATAGTCTGCGAGTATATTGGCCTCTCTTGGACGGTATACCCATTTTCCATAGTCAAAAAACCTCGATTGTTTCCGGCGAATTTGCTGTATAATAGGCTGTAGGTCTATCCTACGAAAACGTCCTGCAAAGGCTAAGTGCTTAACGATGGGGAGGATGTCACCTTGTAGATAGGCCTGGTCGACTGCGTAGCTTCTGTGTGCCATTTCCTCACACAAAAGGTCTGTTGCGAGATTTGCTGACACCGCCTCAGCAAAGATATTGTCTGGGCAACTAGGCAGTGCAACAGCCCTCCATTTGAGCAGCGTTAATCCTTCTCGTTGGAGTTCTAAGAGAGCAGCGCCCGCTCCACCTGTTCCCCTATCAGCATGACAGGACCCGTCAAATTGTACTAGTAGTGTTGTTTTGTCAGACTCAAGATAGCTGCTGAGCACTTCATCGGTGCCTATAGGCTGTAATGCCGTGATACGGCAATGATAGTCGCCACACTCACACTGGAAAGTGGAGAGCGAGACATTGGGGGAAATGCCTGTTCCAAACTGGATAGCTTGCTGAATTAATTGTAGAGGTTCAGAGCCTAAGGGGACAACCGCAACCGGTTGATTGGCTTTCACTGCTTCACGCGTAATGCATACCCGAGCTGGTGCAAGGGCGCACGAGATGTGGAGTGGGGGTTTGTCACAGCACCAGAGTAGCGAGTCTTCAACAGAGCAGTGGGCGGAGACCAATTGTGTCCTTACATGCTGCATACGAAGGTCCAGGGGTAGCTCTGTTTGTACTCTTTGCACGAGGTTATGGATCCAGGTATTCATGGGGATAAGGGGAGCAGAGATTTGATGTCTCATTGCACCAGCTTCCCGTAGTAGCAACCTGAATTGATGTACTACTCGTGAGGCTATTGCTAAGTGCTTAACGCTCTTCCTTGACCCTTCGGCCAGCGACAGTATTGAATCATCACCTGTTAGGCTTCGTAGTGCACTGATAGGTACTATGCACCACCGAACCCAATGCCCTACAGTATTGTCTCCCTTTGTACATGCGACGCATTTTTCCCAGTCTTCACTTACTGGTAATTCTTCTTGCATAGGGAGTTCTCTGTGTGCTGCCTCAAGCAGTCTGACAAGGGAGTCTGTCGTAAAGGCCGTTAACTGTTTGGTTACTATACAGGTTTCACAAATTGCGGTTTGATAGCCGCCGAGTGGGTATGCACGGCCAAAATTTGCGCAGAGCGCACATCTTTTTTGCCGGCTTTGGCCACGGCGTGCCAACCACTCATCATCATCCTCATTGACTGCCCAGCGTAGCAAGGTGAACCTAGTAATACTAGGAATCCATCGCTTGTTGACCTCGCACGCATGACTGAGCCATGCCCAGCTGACTCCTCCTGTCCATCCTGCTGTTAGCACTTTGTTACGAACATAGTGAGACGCAAGTTGCATCATGTGATGAAGCACACATTTTTTGACTGCATTTATTCGTTGTTTAATTGTACCACTTCCTGACACAGCTCTTGTTAGGACATCTTCCCCAACGACACGTGCCCACGCTTGCCATAGTATTCTAACTTCGTGTGTTTGTCTGTTCACTGCCGGTGGACTCTCAACATAAAGTTCATGAACCTTTCCTCCTTTTCGCAAAAATAGCCCTAATGCGGAAACAAGGATACTTACACCAGGGTCAAGTAGTGGTGCAATTTTACACAATCGAAATACGAAGGCAAGGAGGTCTTGTCTAATCCAGCTACGTCCTAGTAGGAGTTCCGTTGCTGCTGCCCGTAGCATTTGAAGATCTTCCGTGGCAGCACCAAAATAGGATGTAGTATATAGTACAACACTCTGTGCAAACGTATTGAAGGCAATACTCTTAGAGACAACCGAGAGGATTGGCTGCCTAAACAGCCTAAGCCGATGTATAAACTTTTCGGCAGCTTTAGGATTGATTTGTTTCAGGGTAGTAGGATGTGTAGTTACTGTCCATAAGTCACGATCAGACAATTGGGCGCGCCCCAGCAGTAATAGCCCGAGTGAAGTCGCAACACCTTGGATGCAGTGTGCTCCGAAGCCTGACTGATCTAACTGACGGAGCACCCAGCTTGGAAGCGGACTGTTGATTACTAAAGCTGTTTTGCACCTACAGTTACACTCCAATGCCAGCAACGAGCATATGGGTGTGTAGTCAGTTCCGTTGAGGATCCGGCAAGCTTCTCGAGGGGTCAACCCAATACACTTGTCGGCTCGTGCAATTATGAGTGTCTTTTGTGAAAGGATAGCCGATAAGATCGCTGCTCGTGCGGTTGGGTATGTCTTCTGCCTGAGGATAACTTCACTTTCGATCCGCCCAGGAAGGGATTGGACTGAAAAGGGGGGACAGTCAGAGCTAATAGCTTGCCAACAAGTATGCTGGTCAATTTGAAAACCTGCCGACCAGCAACATTGATAGCACTTGTGGACTCTACTTACCCAGGTAATGTCATGTCCTGGTCCTGCAATCGTGTTGTCGTCAATGTATCCCTGAACGCTAATGACCCGGGGGATACGATTCATATAGTGATATATCGGGTCCATTGCCAAACAGAACAGGAATACTGAGAAAGACCTTCCCATGTCTACTCCCACATGCACAGCCCTAGGCGGCAGAAGTCTGCCTTGAACTTTATGGCGGATGAGCCTTCCAAATAAGATGTATTTGGCATAATTACATACCCATGTCGGGGCGTTGCGCATTCGCAGGATATGTAAGATCCAATAGGGATTAACCCGCTCAAAGGCCTTTGATAGATCAACTAGTAGCGCAGCCATGGGAGTATTACTGTCCAGTAAGGCTTGTATGGCATGAACTGCGTGCTGCGGTTCTTTAAAGCAATTCATGACTACTTGCGAAGGATGCATATATGCACAAGTTGCTTTCATGACTACAGCAGCAATGGTGCCATCGACAAGCCTATCACACGTATTGGGCATTCCTAATGGTCTGAAGTAGTCCGCAGTCGGACCTACTTTTGCCTTGGGTATCCAAACCCCTACCTGTACAGGTGCAGCTCGCAGGCCTGCTAGCATTTTCATCATTAGCTGATCTAAGACTGGGTAGCTGTCTTCAGGGGAGAGCCTCCATGCAGAGTAGGGGATTCCATCCGGGCCAGGGGCTGAATCTTTAGTGCCCAGGAGTGTATGGAGAAAGTCCTGTTTCTGGGGGAGTTCAATATTTGGCCACGGCGAGGCAGTTTGGTATTCCCGTAAAATGGGTTCCCATTCTTGAAGAGAGTCTTGAGGCTTAACAAACCAAAAGTTCCGCGTGTCCAGCATGGCTTCGTCCAGCATCTGGGAAGTGGTGCACTGTTCTCCCTGCTGATTGAGGATCGGCCCATTATAGATGACGCCCTTGGGGCAAATAGATCGTAACCGATTCCAAAACGTAATGTTATTGCCGATACCTCTGGCTTGTTGATTCACCTGCTCAAGAGCGGGATATTGCCGAGTCATCGTGATCTGATCTAGAAAATCAAAAATCTGTTTCAACAGATCACTTCGAATAGTTATTTTTCCTGGATATAGCTCACTAACCACGTTAGAAGAAAAGATATGGTAAGTGGCAGTCTGAAGTGCATGGAATTGTTTTGCAGGTACGTGTAACACTTCAGCTCGAATTTTAAGGAATTTCCGCAGAAGTTCATGCTCGGGAATGCGAGGATGATCAGATGGAATAGGTTGTTGTCGCCACCAAGACCACAGGGTGGACACAAACTCAACTTCATCTGTTTGGGGTAGTCTTTGAATCCTTCTTATCAGCTCTTGTAGATCGTTGGGAACCATATAGGGGTTAGCCTCGTTCTTTCCAGGGCAAAACACGTTAGTTGGGATGGTTTGATGGATTGGGTCTTTCATGTCATTTTTGACTCTTGGTCGAACTACAAAGGTCGCGGTGAGTTGGTAATGCCCACTTAGGTGATGTCGCCTATTGGCTGCTACCATCACATCTATTTGGGCCGCAGCTATATAATCAGTGGGACATAGTACTCTATCAAGTGCTGAACTTCCAGTAGGGCTTTCAAAGGTGTGAAGTTGTGGATGCGTGTCAAGAACTTGCGCGTGGACTAATAATTCATTCCAAAGGTCCGGACAACTGGCATCCACCTGGTTAAAGTCTCCCCCCATATAGAGGGGAAAGTCTACTCTGCTGGTCTTGACCCAGGCGATTAATTCTTTCAGCTCAACGACCTTGGTTTGTGGATGTAGATACACTGACAAGAGTCCGATGGTCGAATATCTGTCTTGGATTACCGCAAGGACAATGCGACCTGGTATGACAACTTCTGTTCGGTCAAGTTTCCACCCAGGTGGAATTAGGGCTGCCGAACCACCCGACACTCCACCTCTTTCTGTTAACAATCCTTGGGTGTGTGCAACTTGAATACCTGGTATATTATGGTGCAAGACCTGATGGGTTTCAGCGTGCCATCTGGTTTCTTGTAGTAGAACCGGGCCTGTGCGTAGCAGTCGCTTAATGAGTCGCATTTTGGCATCCCCTGTTCTAGTTACAAGTGTCCACCCTGATACATTCCACACATGTAATCGTTTAAGCCTAAATGGAAGATCTTGTCTGATAGCTTTTCGGTATTCGAGAATGCCTCTTCCTATTTCTTCTACTGCAAGAGAAGGTAGTGTTCGTGAGTCACACATAAGTTGCTGGTAAAAATCATCAACACCCTGATGGAAAAGTGCGGCAACATGTTGCAGGGTTAGTTTCCACCATGGTGTTCGGACATGGAGTATATTGGGCAATATTGATAGGTCACGTATCTTTGATAGATATGGCGGGCATTGAGTCCCTGTTTCGTATAGGTAAGTCATTTTAACACATCGCGTAAGCATCTTGAGCATAGTACGGAGCAGTGGAGCAGGCAGGTTCCGCAGAATCATCATTATTTCGAGTGAAAGAGTTCAATTTGCTCCCTCCGTTGGGGCTTCTCCAAGTGCGAAAAGCAGCCTGCTCCACTCCTCCGTACTTGCAGAGATAAGATATTCTCCTGATGGGTCCAGTGTATGGGATTGTATGAGTCGAGTCCCAAGTTGCCTGGGCACTCGTCGCATGGACGATGACTGCGTATACCACATTGGTGACCATACGACAGGGGTGGCAACTTTGTACGCAACAAAGGACTCAGAGTCTGCAATAGCTCGAACTTGGTGATTGTCAACCACATGTATGGCGATCCATTGTGGGATGGTACCACTAACATCTCGTGCTAATACACCTATAATACTTAAGCCGCCTGTGCCATCAAGGCCACCTAGTAAATGAATGACAGTGCTAGCGGGCGAGGCATTGTGCATAAAGCACTGCGGGGCACCAAGCGTGTGCAAGTAGCATAGAGCACAGAAAGGGCACTGCAAAGCCGCAAATTCACTCAGATGTATATAGTGTTGTCCATCATCAATTCGAGCAAGTATCGGGTAAGTCGCAAATGTATGATAGGAAACTTGCACCACATCAGCAAATATCTTTGGCATGTTGGCATGGATAAGAAGATCTTTACTTTGACGATAGTCAAAGGCGACCGTTCCAAAGCGAAACGGTTGATCAGGCTCATGAGAAAGCAACAGGAATAACAGGCAAGGTCGCTGCACCCCAACATAGATAAGGGGAGGTTGCATAGTTTTCGGTGCCCAAATGATAAAACCGTAGGGAAATTGGTGCTTTACACTAAGCGTTGCAATCTGGAAAACAACAAAAAGTTGTTTGATAGCAGTAAGTTGTTCAGCATCAGTATATTCTTTCAACAGTCCAATATGCTTAGCTTTAATCTCTTGAGCTTCCGAATGAAATCCAATACCATTTTTAACAGCCAAATTCATCATGTATGCTGATAGGGGAACATTCTCATATGTGCTTGACGACTCTCGCACCCAATCAATCCTAGTTTGGGTCATGATGTTGCTCAACTCTTTATCACCAAATGGGGGGTCGTTTTCACTGTGGGTTCCGTGGCACTTTGGAGGTTTGGATCCTTGTAGAAACGCAAAGACCGTCGGCTGGTGCACTACTGGGGGGCGAGCTGATTCGACACTATCATTAAGAGAGTAGTGCCGCCATTTCGCTTCAAAATCCACTTTGTCAGCTCTGAGTTGAACTCCTCGAGCGGCTGCTTGTTCCAATACCAGCTTCAGCAGGTCTTGGTATTTTGAATAAACTTCTTGGATACTCGGTAGGTCTTTACGGCACGGCTGCGCATCATTGTTTCCTTCAACCCACTGTTGTAATTGATCATCGGTACCGAGGGCCGCACTGATGAGAGATGGATGAAAACTATTCCCACAAAAGTCTCGAATCACTTTATCCGTGAGAAGGGAAGGCCCATGTCTTTCTGTCGTTAAGATATTCTCAAGTCCTGCTAGTTTGCGTACTTCTTGGACCGTCAGGATTCTCATTGGCAGTACAATATTTGGGTTATGAAAGATAGGCGCTAGTTGTTCGATGAGTTCATCTTTTTTGGATGTAGTCGCTCTGTCCGTTTGAAGAGTGATAAGGAAACTTTTCCAAATAGGGAGAAAGTGAGCAGGAATGAAGCTTGCCCATGGCAGGTTTGGGACTCTGTCTCTCTCAGCCATTTGGGTTAATAACATGAAAGATTTCCTCCCTCCAAAAAAGGAATAATCCCATAGAAGTGCACTGGGTTGGTAGCCTGTCCAGGAGAGCTTCAAGATTCCGCTGCTTGACAGTCCTCTTGTTCGGAGTAATGGAGCTAATGGTAAGTTTTCGCCTTTCAGAGTCACTAATGGGCCCCATTCGTCGAGAAATGTGAGTGGAACAATAGTAAGTTCCTCTGTGTCCATGTGACTCCGTAGAAATACCCTTTTTCGCTGGATACCATAGTAGGGACTGGTGTCCCAAACCCACCGGTTGGTTGGTTGCTTACTAGGGAGTCCAAGACAGTATAGAAACATTTGAAAGTGTTCAGACTGCTCAAGGCGTTGCATAGCTTTAGGTTTGCGGTCAGTTTGTACAATTTGCATGCTTCCAGCATTCTCTGTTAAGTATCGAATTGATTCAGTTCCAAACAGCTTCTGAAGATGCAGAATAACAAGGTAAACTACAAAGAAGAGCATACTCCGCTGACCTGTCAGCCCAAGCAATCCGTTTAGATAGCCTGCATAAGTGAGATCTTGACAGGGAGATCCTGCGACAACAATCCACTTGATTGTAGGGTGCATTGCCTTGGCTTGACGAAGGATCAGAGAGTCACGGGCAACTAGCTCCCAGACATCTTTAACGTAGATGGTAGCTACCCCTTCAATCGTATATCCCCACTGTTGGTCTTCACGCAGTCCTATTTCAGCAGCGACAAGCCGACGTAGGACAGGATCAATTTCTGCAGCGATGAAAATAGTAGGGGGTTTACCTAGTTTTTTCTTAATGATATGATAGACAGATCCAACTCCATCAAACATCGAGATAACACCAATGTTGGCCAGCGTTCCATGTGCGATGATCCTAGGTAATCCTTCAGGGTCGATCTCTTCAACCATACCCTCATTCTGGCCATCTTTAGGGGGTCCATGTCGTGCCGCCTTCGCCTTCTTCTTGCTCGACTTGGTTTTAGCATTGTGCTTGCATGAAGGGTGAGAGAGCTGCGAGGTTCGTGCTCTTGTTTGCTTCCGAGGCGATTTGAGAAAGCCTTTGACAACCTTTAGTTGTCTTCTGCGGTACTGCGCAACTTCACCCCCTCCTGCTGCTTCAGAAAGTTGCTTTGTCATTAGGATTGCTTTGGGTGATTTAACCGGCAGTATGACAAGCCCACTGATGAGGAGCTTCCCGCTGACAAGCTTGCTGTCCACAACTCGTATACCATTGTTATGGTCGTACACACTTATCATTCCAGGCTGACTAGTATGAAGGACCATAAGCTGGCTGTCAACGTCAAATCTGGTGGTGGCTATGAGGCACTGGATTTCGTACTCTCTTTCTTGGAACATAAATTTGTGCCCGAGTGGGAATCGTTCTTCCTCGAGCTTCGGAAAGGAACCTCCTGGAGGTGCTTTGATTCGAACGATGATCAAAGGGCCTAGTTTGCCACATTTCCACTTGGCTTTGGCAGCGTCTAGACATGGACAAGCTTGACATTCTGTCAATTCATCAGTATTCCAGATTGGAACTAACAGGTCACAAAGTTCATCGATACTTGTGTTGGGCTTGATTGTTGCTGTGAAGGTGTCAATTGGTATTGCGCTGGACTGTGAGCACGCCTGACATTGTAACACAAATCTCGAGAAGAGAAAACTACGAGTACTCTGACTAAGGTTTGCACATACAATTGAATACAGGTCATACACAGCATCATTTTGTGTAGTACTGTTAGGGGGAATGGTACTGAGTGTAGCTAGGGACAGGCAGGCGTCAAAACATGTAAACGGAAAAGCCGTGGGTACTTGATGGACCCAACTCCACCCTACACCTACTGCTGCAAGGGCTGCCTGTCGAACATGTATACTAACATGTGTTGGGATCCAAGGTCCTCTTGATAGGAGATACAATGCAATATTCATGCTAGACATGTGACCACAATGGAGCGCAATGTCTTGGGCTTTGTTAGCTAGGGCTGCAATAATGGTAGCATCGAGAGTAGGGAACCATTTTTGGCTAGATTCAGCGAACGGAGAGAGGGAGGCAAATCGAAGTTGCAGGGATTGACTTTGAGTCTCACGTTCAAAGGATGGCTGGGCGAGGTCAATTTGCTCGGTGTTGTCATCTTCCCCAGTGATATCAATGCACACGCGCGTTTTGTCATTAGCCGGGAGGACAGAACTTCTTTTAAGGGCTGCCTGGATAGGGGGCAATGCTTCTCCATGATGTGAGGAGGAAGGCTGGGACGACTTGGTCTTCACAGGGGCTGCGATGCCAGGGGGATCTTTAACGATTTCAACGACAAAAGAGTCATCAGGTAGCAATGGCTGCCTTTCTGGTAAGCAATCATTTCCAATAGGGGCCTTAGAGGCAGTATCTGGAGGCTGGCATTGACTTGGGGGTGTGAGCTCAATAGGGTCATTGTTATCAGTTTTCGCATTGTCATCTTGTAAGGGAGAGGAGACACCGGGTAGGGAGGACGGAGTGATAATAGGGTCAGAAAGCTCGTTAGACAATCTGCCTTTGCTAGCAACCCCACCTTTCCTTTCTCCACAAGTAGATTTGTGCTCTTGTAAGCTAGTTTTCTGACTGCTGAGAGCTTCTCCTTCACATGTAGGAGGTTTTTTGAGGGGGGTGGAGAGATGTGCAGGTTGGGGAGGTAGCATTTCTTTATCTTCCTCCTCTATTTTGCGTGTATCGTCTCCATGATGGTCTTGATCAACAACCATGTCAGTAATTGGTTGCTCACTGGTGCCAGCTGGGTGACTAGCAGGTAGGTTAGTCCATGGGATGGTTGGGCTGACAGTAGGGGGGTCAGTGCGTGCATCACCAGGTGCTAAGTGCCCTTCTGGAACTTTACAAGTGCGCTGAGCACCTTTGAGTTCACCTTGACTGCTTAACCGCTCTGCATTTGACTTCGCAGTGTCATGAACGCTTGCTCCAGCAACAGCGTCAGTGAGGGGGGGACTGTTTTGATAGGGGTTGACATGTTGGGAGGGCGGAGTTGGCGGGGGGGTGGTACCTAACGCTGCGTAAGCCGGAAGCTGATCGATTTCTTTCTTGCTGCTGGGAGGGACAGACGGGGTCCTAGGCGGTTGAGCACCATGGTCAGTTCGTTTGTCCTTCGTAAGCGACTGGTGCTGTGTGGAGCTTGTAGAAGGCACCGTGGTAGTTTTTCTATTGGTACCACTGTTGTTGAAAGTACTATATTTCCATGCAGCAATAGCTTCAACTTTGGTATCAGCAGTTAGCATGGCACTGAAGTCAAAGTGGGGAGGCACCAGCATGACAAGATAACAAGCTTTGAAAGGATATATTTGTAGAGCATCGACCTTAGTGAGGTATAATGAGCTTTCAAGGCCATCAACTCGGTTGATTTGACATTGCTTCCCTGACGGTATTTCAAACATCATAATTCTGGTAAATTTTGACACTTGCTCAAACCTAAGGAAGTTTTGCTTGCAGAAGTCTCCTTTCGCACTATTCACTGATTCAAAATGACTGAAATGTGTCAAAAAAGTATCTAGCGTATCTCTTTCAGGTATAAATTCAAGGAAGAGGATCCACGGGTAGGTCTCTTCAGAATACGTGTATGATACCTGTTGAGTTTGCAAGTCAACTGCTGAGTCCTTAAGAAGTCCGAACCGTCGCTTCTGTGAAGCATTCTGGGTGCTGACAGGGGCGATGACCGTGAGTCTGTTTTTGAAGCTTGGATTACACTTTTCGCCAATTCTGCGCCAATGCTCTCCTTTGGTTTCGTGCCTGGGTGGTTCACCCGGTGCACCAGTTTGTGGCAGTATGTTTCCACAATGTTCTATCGTGAAAACAATGCTGTTTCCTCTTCTGTCCTTGACTGAGAAGGAACATGGGAAATTCTGCTTCACTTCATGAGGGATCCAAAAGGTGAGCATATTGACATTGACATTGTCTTCATTAACAATTGTTTGAAATTCAAATTTCGAGGCTGAAAAAGCATTAATAAGTGCGAAGCCGAGATCTGAGTCAATGACTGCTACATCATTTTTCAGGAGTGGGATGATGCTACTTCTTGCAATTTGAAGTGGTATAAAGGGCATACTGCCTATTGGAGCATATCTTACTTCAATACGGTACCAGTTGCTACCAATGGCAGTCACTTGACTAAGCACAAATTGTGTCGATTGCTGTCGTTGCCCAAAGGGCAGGTACGTTGTTGAACAATGCAATAAATTGCGGAGCATTTCGATTTCCATGCCTTCTAATTTCAGCATTACTTGAGCTTTAGATAGAAAGAAGTACTTTATTCTAAAGGACATGAGCTCCAGCGCAAGAGCATTTCGTTCTTGATCACTTAAGTGCCGAGTGGACATGACAGTGAAAACAGCAGCCTCACGCAGTTTGTGCAAACGAGTCCAGTCAATGCCTTCCTTGATCTGGAACTGGGTATCTTGTGCTGTGTTGATTTCCTTCTGTAATGATTCAATTGCTTCACGGATTTTGGTTCTTTGTAAGCACGAGTTCTTTTCATATTTGATAGTAAGCGGCACGCTTCCTTTTGACTTGTCGGAATTATAGCAGCCGTTTGGTGACGTACTGGTTTCACTGACCCCTGGATATTGCCCTTGTCGCAGTTCTTTGCCAACAACATTTTCAAAGGCAATACGAGCAGGCATAATCAGCTCATCAGATATCGTGTCAGAGATTTGCCATTCAATCACCGACGGACTGCTTGACAGACTATCCATTTTGATTAGATATAGTACTGTAGGATATTTTTGATATTTGAGGGTTCCAGTGAGCTGTTTTATTTCTCGGATTGCTGCCATATGCCTATGGCAGGTGTCAAAGACTTTTGCTGCTATTTCCACTGGGCCAGTGTTGGCACGACACTCATAAATGAATATGACAGTCTGTTGCATCGTTGCCAGTGTTCTCATAGCACTTTGAGCAGCTCCAAAAGAGGGAAACGCATAAACAGTCGTCTCCTGCTTCGCTATCTGTGAATGCAGCTGATCATAGGTAGTCAAAAGTATGCCTTCAGGTGCTTTGATTTTGCTCGGAAAATGCACCATGAGAGTGGCATTCAATCCAAGTGCACCGAGACCTTCTGCAGCAGCCTGTTGAGCTTCGATGTGCTCAGACATTATGGCTTTGTCTTCTTATAAAGGAGAAGGTAGGTGTGTGAGAGGTATGACAGGTGTCTTCAAAGGATGATTGGGAAAGGGGGGGAGTACCTGCCACGTCTTTGGACAGATAAACCCGTAGCGCTGGGAGAGAGAACCCAACAAATAAAGAAGGGGGGAAAGAGAAAGCAGTCTCTCCAGTTGGTTCGCAAAAGAAGTAACTCTAAACAAAAAGAAGAAGGGGGGGAGGAAAGAGAAATAACAAGGGCGTGAGTGGGGTAGGTAACAGAGCACCTGTCACGTCTTTGGACAGATACACTGTGAAAACAGAAGAAAGCAGCGGAAAGCAGAAGGGGTCAAGCGAAAAATCAAATGAGGAAAAAGAGCACCTGTCACGTCTTTGGACAGACACACAGTGAAACCAGAAGAAGAAACGGAGAAAGGAAGGGGTCTTGCAAGAATAGAATAAGGAACAGAGCACCTGCCACGTCTTTGGACAGACACACTGTGAAAAGATTGTGAGAAGAAATCCTGAAAGTCAGCAGCAATGACAAGAAAGATCAGAGCAAACAGGTAAAAATGAACCTTGGGAGCAATGCAGAAAAAAGAACAGTGACCTGTCACGTCTTTGGACAGACACACTGTGTGAAAACAAACAGCGTGGTGACAGGGCTAGGTGAGTGACCATCCGTAACCAGCTACCTTATGCGTCTCAGGGTGGATATAACTACCGTACCAAGTCAAGAAGAATACCGTTCCAGGCACTATCAAGCATGATCAGCACCTAGTTGTTGTGCCTATCGACATGCTTGCAGCTGTAGACTCATCATCCAAATATGCATTGTCTCGACGGCGCCAAGCTGAAAAATATCTGCAGAACTGTTCAGGTGCTCCCAGAGTGTCTCAGCAAAGTACCTGCAGTGCATTGCAACATAGCAAAAAGCAAAGGGTCAGCCTGAAATCCAGAGTAAAGACTTCTCTTCGCATGAACGATACGAAGAGAATTGTGCAAACCTTCGGAGTCTTCCCCACGAAGACTACTGGCTTGAATACTAGATACTCATTCGAAGCTGATGATGCGCAAAGCACACGTGAGCCTCTGAGTGGCCTCTGTTTCCAGTTTGTTAAACGACCTGGCAAGAGCCATCTGGCGTTGGACGGAAAAAAAAGACGCTGGAGTTCAAGACTTGCATTAATGCCCAGAAAGGGAAGGTTGTCACAGTCAAGACAAGAAGGTACAAGATGCTAGTTTGGAGTTCAATCAGCAACCGTGTTCCCCGGAATCCTGCCTTTCCGTTACACTTGCACACCAGAGGACTGGCAAGCAGAAATGAAGGGTGAAGTCTTTGATCTTGTGCAGTGCTCGCAAGAGTATTGCTTTTTGTTAAAGCTGCGCCATTTTTCGAAAAAAGGTCACTGCAGCAATCTCATTTTCGGGGCCGTAAACACATTGGCTTTTTGGACTCCAAGAAGTGGTTCTCCCCAGTTCAGTACGTGGATGTTTGTGTCATCCTTCCTGCCTTTTGTGGTTTCATGGTTTCTGGCGAACTTTTGAAGCAGCTGGGTGCGTTCGGAGCGTCATGTCGCAACCCCAAAAACAGGATTGCCACACGCTCCAACGCGTGGATTTGGCGCGCCGGTTTTTGGTCTCGCCTGACTATTAAAATAGAAATTAAAAACAGCCTCGAAATGGCTCTGTCCAAAGCAAAAAGCGGTAGCGCGTGGCAATCCCATTTTTGGCAGTGTGGAACCTTGCGACCTGCTCGAAACACGAAGCTCTTTACATTGCGCAAATAAATCAAAGTTGAGTTTTGTTTAAGCAGCAAGCTTTCAACGCAACTGGGGAGGACCGCCTTTTTAAAGTTTGTGTCCCTTACAGGGTTACAACTTGGCTTTGGTGCGACCTGCCATTCATTGAGATTTGGTAGTGGAACTGGACTATGGGAAGATGTCTGCAACAGACTTGAGCAGTTTCGATATTGCTTTGTAGTATTTGAAGCTGCCGGAGTTGCTCTGAGACATCGACTTGTGGGTCTGAGTGAATCTACACGGAGTTCAAGACACTTTAAGTACAGTTTGGAGCTTTATTTAGCTTTATGATATTGAGCGAATGCTTCCAGAAGCATTCGCTATGCAGTTGAGTCGGGATGCTATGATTCCATCGATCTCGGAAGTTCTTTGACCTCTTGGAGGAGTATGAATCTAACTGAGATGGTTTTGGATCATCCGTTTCGATTCTTGTCATTGCTTCGTACATCTGAGATGTTTGTGAAGCCTATTGATTACCTCTTGCGAGTATGCGAGATACTCCGGCATTGTGAGGACAATGCCTACGTATCTTATTCGACCTCTGGGTATTTGATCTGGAAGTCTATTTTGTGACCTTTGTAGCTGTGACTTTTGGCTGACGTTTGGTTATTGCAGTAAGCGAACTACTTTAGCGCTATGACTGCTGATGACTGGATATTAGCTGAGAAGTCGAGCAGAGCATTTGAGTATGTGAGATACTTCGGCATTGTGAGGACAATGCCTACGTATAGTAGTCAACCTCCGGGTACTTGATCTGGAGAGCTACGTTATGATCTTTGTCTCTGTGTGAAGAGCTGTTTTGGAGAAGTCGAGCAGAACATTCTACTCTCCTCTGTAGTTTGAAGCTAGGAGAAGACATCTCTAAGTGAAGAACTGTTTTGGAGATGGAACATGAGGTTCCCATGTTGTTCTGTATTGCAAGAGGATTTTGTAAAGGAATTTGAGTGAATCATTTCGTTCTTGACTAGCCGTGTGACTAGTCTAGACGTTTGGTAGAGACTAGTAACACCGGCTAGCTGGTTACTTGCGTTTGGACGAGAACCAGTTTGACTTGAGAACTTTTGGAAATGTTTCTGACGTTTTGTGACTAGGTGATTTGTATATCATAGCAGTTCGGAATTGTTTCAACAACCTTTGAGGGAAGGTTGTGTATTGGAAACCTGAAATCGAGTTTCCCAGTTGAGACATCGGCTCAAGGGAGTGGTGTCAAGTGTTCCGAAGCGAACTGAACTGCAGTGTCACCTAGGCATATTGGAAACAGTAGCCACACCTGGAACTTTTCCTGTTGCTTCCCCTTGTGGTTTGTGGCCGTGTGCCTGCCTTGGATCTTGTTGACCTGTTCCGTTGTGTGTGGCGTCTGGAGAGAAAAGAAGGAGTCTGACGTGCACAAGACTTAGGAGTCGGGGTGGAACAAGTTCCTTTATTTGACTTTGTGGGGAAGTAAGTAACTGCGGAGCTGCAAACACAGGAGGTGTTTGCGTCTGGCGTAGTAAGATAACGAAAGCGTCGATTTGGGTACACGAGAGGTGTACTTGGGTTTGCGTTTTTCACATGGTAGCGGAGCCCTGAAAAGGGCTGCCCACACCATCTTCCGCTGACCCTTGTTTGTGACGAGATACTAAGGCCGTCATCTAAGGTGAGATTGGGATCTTGGGTATTGGAGCTCCGTGGTCTGGACGCAGAGGCATGGATGAGCTCGTACTAAGGTGCACCTGTCTCACAGGAGGTGATGACATGGAAGTATAAGGTCACTAGGGAGTGTGGAGTTGGTTGAAGTCTGTTGGGTTCAGGTGACTTTGGGACCCTGTTTTATGTATAGATTTTTACGGATCATGAGGATCGTGGACCTGTTTTGTTGGACGACTATCCGTTTGCAAGTTGGGCAAGTATTGGCAGGGTGTATGCTTGGTAGGCTGGACAGAAGTGGGCCCGTGTGAACTGTCGACAGTGATACCTGTAGAAGAGCATACAAGATTAGTCAGCCCTGGGCAGGACACTTGTGACTTGGACGGAGGAGTTGAGTTTTTGTTTGTTTGTGTTGACAGTGGATTCTGTCAGAGCAAGTTTTATTTTTACCTTGTGTAGGTGCGTAGTCTGTGGAAGGCGTCCATGTGGTCTTGGCAGTATTCTGGTAGGGGTCTGTGTCATGGTGTGACGTATTGCTAGCGTAGGGTCACTAGTGCAAGGCTACGCTGGAGTATCTGAAGATGTTTGCATGGATGGAGCGTTCCTAGACGTAGGAATTTCGTTTCGGCAGTAGGAAGTGACAGTAGGTAACTTGCTGCAAGATTGTGACTTGGAACTCCCTGAGGGTGGGGCAGCTGATTGCCAGGTTTGACATCCTCGGACACTGAGGTATTGGATCAAGGTGCAAAGGTTGGGAACTGATGGTGTCAGGTACATGGTTCTTGCGAACAACTGAGGCACGTCTTGGGTCTTGAACTCAGTTAGTCTTTAGAAGAGGGGTAGTGAGAAAAGGTGTATCAGGTGGCTGGAATAAGCATGTGAAGAGCGCTTTCTGAGTTGTCATGGCAGTGTTATTCAATCTGAAGGTAGATTTGATTTTGAGCCCAATACGCATGAAACTTTATTTTTGGAGTGCACTGTAGATGATTGGAAGTGGGGGTCATGCTTGTCACCGATGATACTAAGTGTTGCTCAAGAAGGTCAAAGGTAGATCAGGTTGCCATGTCCGCTCGGGAAGATCGGAAGGAAGTCTCTAAGGAGGAGCCAACATCTGTAACGTCTCGCGCTAAGCAACCAGTGATCAAGAATAGCTTCGACAAGAAGGGCCAGTCTTCCAAAGCTGTGCGGCGTCGAGCATATCCCATTGACGCGGCTACCGCACCTGTTGTCATTGATGCGGAAGAAAGTGTGGCGGGCGTCAGAAGGGAGCCACCGTTGATTGATGCTGCGACAATATCGACGTCTGGGAAGGAAGGTCACTGTGATACACGTGCCAACTCGGACGATGAGTTGACGAGTGTGAGTGACGTCCCGGAGATGACAGCTGAGGAAGACCTGCTCAGAGAGGTTGGGCTGAATGATCCTAGTTAGGCCATAGTTTGCTGGTTTAGGAGGAGACGTCAGTAGAAATAGCTTTTGTGCTCTGCGGTTGGCTGCCTGGAAAGAAATGACCCGTTTAGCTCTGTTTGATGCGGGAGCTTGAAACGTTGAACTGTTTGTGACCTAGAGGTGTATAAGGTCGTTGGCTGAGAGAGGTAAAGCTGGAAGCGACAGAGAAAGCCGTTGGGTCAGTCTTGTGATGTTTGCACATGAGAAGTGTGGGAGTTTTGGTTTCCAAGAGTATGAGCTTTGGATGAACCTCCACTCATGTTTCCGCAGCTGTTTGTGACTGTTTTGTGTCAAGAGCTCTGAGACCGTGGCCGTGTGTGTGCGTTTCAAACATGGAGTCGCTCAAGCTCTGGATTGCTTTGACGCCTAAGCAGTTGGAAGAGTTGAACAAGGGCAATGAGGTGTTTCCAGATGAATATTCTGGTCGCTTTGGCCTGCGCTTGGGACCTAAGGAGGCTGTGGATCGTGCCCAGTACTTTATGGATTGGACGCCTGAAGGTTTGAAGGGTGAACACCATCAGAAAGACTATTATGCGGTGATGGAAATGGAAGTCTTTGCGCTCGGGTACCTTCAAAAGGTTGAGAGTGGAATCTTGGAGAAGACTAAGCCCACTGAGTACCGCTGGCATGGGCCTGTGAAATGTGAAGAGTGGGACAGCAAAGGGCGCTTGTTGTACCGCATTAGTGAGATGGCTGTTAAGTTCATTTAACCGGTCAGGGTCCAAGTATAGCAATCGGGCAGACCATGGGGTTTAGGTATAGTTTTTGAGTCCCAGTTTGAAATGCGGAAGGGAAAGAAGAAAGAGTTCCTTCGGCAGCCTGGAGGGTCTGCGTTGCTCATGTGATGAACGGACAGTTTGCATTGCTGTGGGGAAACTGTGCATTTGGGCACGTGGAGTTGTCATGCGGAGTTGGAGCTTGACTGTAGGGTCATGGGTCGTTGGTTCAGAGGAACTGTATGCGGCAAGGATCACAGTCAAGAGATCAGCCTGTACTGAGATTTGCAGTGAGTGTTTTGTTTGCCACATGAAGCATTAGTTGCATTGCATGTCTGCATCGATGCCGCGAAGCCATTTGTTTTGCTTTTGCTGAGTGAAGGGATCTAATTTGTTTTTGATTTTAGAGCAATGGAGGATAGCATCCGCCTTTGGATCGCTGTCGCCCCACCACAGTTGGAAGAACTGCGGACGCTTCAGAGGATCTCACCAGATATCTATACCTCCAGGATCGATTTGAGTGCGACTCAAATGTACTGGAGAAAGTTCAGAAAGGTGAATTCCGTTGGTATGGACTTCTTCTTCCTGAAGAATATGATGGGCAAGGAAGGTTGCTTTATCGGATCATCGATCAGATGGTTGTCTATGAGCCAGTTCATGAACGTCCTGATCGAAACTGAAGCGTGGGTGAGTTGTAGATTAGTGTACTTTAGGTCTCTAGGCTCAGCTGTGTGAGTTGTTGCAAAATGGTGGAAAGTGCGGTTTGAGTGCGTGCAATCGGTGATTGGCACATTTCAGTATTTTGGTGCGGTCATGTTGCAAGAGTGTGGAATGCAGTCATGTGGAATCTCAATTTTAAACGAAACGAAACAAACGAAACGAAACAAACAAATGAAACACAAACAATTTTGAGTGTTTTGTGCAATGCTCCTTGTTTTGCAGTTAGGATTTTCTTTGTCAATTTGTCGTTTGGCGAGTGCAGCTTTTGTTTGTGAAGATGACTTGTCGAAGGGTTCCTGCAGAACCACGGAGACCTGTTCGTTTCCAGAACATCTGCATGCCTGTCAATAGGTGTTTTTGAGCTTGTACTGCATACAGCAGGGAGTGCACAGTGAACTCATGGGAACTCGTTTTTGTTTTAGGGATGGTGACTGTTTTGGTGTTTTGTAGAGAGGGATGGTCAGTTTTCCCTGTTTTGCTGCTTTGGAAACGAATCCAGACTTTGACTGCATGTTGGGACATATGTGTCAATGGTTCGCAAAATTCCGGTATGTTGGTAGCATCTGGAATTTTGGGAAACAGTCTTGTTGGTTATTTGTATTGTTGAGCATGCACCTCATGTTGGTTGGTTGTTTGATTGCTTTGATGGTTTTCTGTTTGAGACCTGGGGACTGTAGGGCATGCGGCTCTATCACCAGCCGGGCCTGTCGAACAGGGTAGTGTCAGCTCTGCGCAATCGTCTCGAACGGGTACTGCTAGGAATGTCGGCCGATGGAGATGCCCGTGCCCATGGCAATGGAGCTCATGGGGAAGAAGGTGATGAGCACCGTGGGCGGTCACGGTCGCGTGGCCGTACCGCGACCGAAGCCCATGGAAGCCCAGGTTTGAATGCGGATGGTGGTCCAGGAGCAGAGATACCACCAGTGGAGGCATTGCCGGAAGAAGCTGAGAAATCAGTCTTGATGGTAAGTAATGCTCTGGCAAAGAACATCGGTGACTGCGCTTCCAAGCTCACCACCTTGACAGAGGACTTGGGTCTGGCTGTGGACAATGTTAGTGACGCCCGCAAAGAGCTCTCGAAAGGATTCAGCGAGCTTCGAGAGCAATTGAAGGCCCAGTCATATGGTACTACTGCCGTGACGGGAGCGGTGTCACACCAGAGTGCCGAGATGTGAAATTGTTGAAAGATTCGACAAATTCTCCCATGTTGGGAAGTGGGCCATGACGGGGAATGAGACGATCGAGAACAATGTCAAAGCTGTTCGGGAAGAGATCAAGACTCAGGGTGAAAGGCTTGAACAGTGTCTTCAGGGCGGTTTTGAGGAAGTCAGCCGACACCTCAAGGAGCTTGTCCGTGTGATGGGGACACCGGAAGGGATCCATAGGGACACACCTGAGACGCCGGAGATGGGTGGATTCTTTCCACCGAACCCACCTGTCAATCCTCCTGGCATGGTTGGGCCGACAGAGACAGCTGCCGTGCCCGGGGCGGGGTTACCTGGAGGCACTCCACCATCTATAGTGGACATCCATTGCCTGCTGCACCTGCTAGTGGATACCCAATGCATGCGGACCTGCCAGTGGACATCCAATGCCTGCGGGAGTAGGTGCGGGGCTGCCCCCGCTGCCAACGTTACCGGATTCTTTGTTCATGGCTTATTGCCCAGAACGTCCAGGTGAACAGCGTCCCACTGCCCCGATGGGTATTTCAACTCCCAGTCAGAGAACTGGGATAGTCACGAGGGACCCAGGCAGTGGCGTTTTACGAACGCTTTCACCCACTCCTTATCGTGGCGACCAGGTTTCAGCCATTACGGCCCTGTGGGCCCCGAATGGACTCGGCATGCTGAGAGACGGCAAGCAGCAGTACCGCCGTATCTATTAGAAGGACAAGAATGGCTGGAGCATTCTCAGAGGTCCTCTATTGAGTGCTGTGAAAGGGATCCGTTTCCTGTCCTTTGGATGGAGTCCAGGGTCTGTATATCTTGTCAATTCCTGGCAGTTTGTGCAATAGAGAGAATAGTTGGTAATTGGTTTGTCAACCGCTGGCCAGCTCGAGGTTCACTCTAGTTTGCACGTGTTCGCTATGATCACTCTGGATCCTTTTGCGCTGCAAAAGGGAGAGAAGGGAAGCAGATCTTGAAAGGGGGCGAGAAGCTTGCATTGTGGAGTTGAGTTGTATCCTGGAAGGATCAGCTCTTGGTAGGAAAGGTCTCATGCATGTATTGCACATGAACATGTATGTGAGTTGTATCCTGGAAGGATCAGCTCTTGGTAGGAAAGGTCTCATGTATGTGCTGCACATGAACACGTTTGTGGATTCGTTGTGAGTTTGTGCATTGTGATTGTTTTACTGTTGATGGTGGTTTGTATTTTGACTTATGTTTGTCTGCCGCCATTTTTCCAGATGATGACATGGCCAGATCCGATTCTTGAATGAAAGAAGAATCAGTAAGGATCCAGGCTAAATGTCTGATGGAAACACCTGTAAGATCTTGTGTTTGATCTGAACGTTTAGTCGCTATCTTGTCCGTTGATGGCAGTGGATTGGACATCCCTGGCTTGAAGTACATGTCAATCTTGTTGGAACTGTATTCTTGATGTGTGAATATATATCTTTATTGATGTCAGTGGAATGGATTTCCCTGACGCGGTTCATGTGTTTGTAAGTAGTATGCTTGTAGAGTGTTTTGGTATTTGTTTTCTTTGTTTGCCTATGTAATAGATCAGCTTTTATGATGGCCAGAATTCATTTTTGAAGGTTGATGGACTTTATCTCAAAAGGGGGACAAGGTCCAGCCTTGGAGATTTGCCCTGAGCTTAGCGCATCTAGTACCCTGCGTGCCCGAAACTTAAAGCGCTTGGTATCTAGCGTGTCCGAAGCTCAGCACATCTAGTATATAGCTTGTCTGAAGCTGAGTTTGCGTGGTACAACAATGTAATCACGTTCAAGACTAATGACACCACGAATGTGGAGTTTTGTCTGAGTATTTTGAACTGATGACAGTTTCGCTTGTCTGACACGCCTATCTTCCAATGGAGGACGTGGATTAGCTGAAACAGTCGGCCTTGTTTTTTTTGTGTTGACTCCGACAGTGCTTCGTCTGTCTCCGTCTTGGATCTCGTGTGTGTGTGTGTTGTTGGTGTTTTCGTTTGTTCTAGGGAACCACAAACAGCACCGTAGTTGGTCGCGAATTGACGCCATGGTTCCTTCGATCAGTTGATGATCTGGTATTGGAAGATAGATATCGTTCTGAAGAGATACCTGGTACGATTGATGGATTCTGAATTGATGATTTTCGACTGGCTGAAGATTGGTGGAAGTTTTGCTTCTGGAGATATCCCTGGAGTATTGCTGAAATCAGCGATGGCGATGGTTATGGATATGGATCGACTATTTCATTGTGAAGAGCGAAGCATTGGAAAGACAACTGTTTCTATTTTGAGAATCATCCAGAATTGGATCAATTCTATCTTGCTTTCAACCGGGCTTCCAAGCTGAAGGTGGACTGAAATCAGTTGAATTCTCAGAGACAGTTATTTCAGAAGAATTTGGACTTCTTTTTGCTGGTGGATGAAGAACATCTACGAGCACTTCAAACAAGTCCTCGACATTATCTTGAAGATGTACTGCACTGATGGAATGTCAAAGTCTATTGGTGAATACAAAGTCTTCTACACATTTTTGACATTGAAGGTATGGCGAAGTTCATGCTGGATGTGACTTTAGTATGTGTGTACAGAGAAGAATGAATGACATCTCGAAAGGGGGTGTGAAAGTTTGTGTCCCTTACAGGGTTACAACTTGGCTTTGGTGCGACCTGCCATTCATTGAGTATTTGGTAGTGGAACTGGACTATGGGAAGATGTCTGCAACAGACTTGAGCAGTTTCGATATTGCTTTGTAGTATTTGAAGCTGCCGGAGTTGCTCTGAGATATCGACTTGTGGGTCTGAGTGAATCTACACGGAGTTCAAGACACTTTAAGTACAGTTTGGAGCTTTATTTAGCTTTATGATACTGAGCGAATGCTTCCAGAAGCATTCGCTATGCAGTTGAGTCGGGATGCTATGATTCCATCGATCTCGGAAGTTCTTTGACCTCTTGGAGGAGTATGAATCTAACTGAGATGGTTTTGGATCATCCGTTTCGATTCTTGTCATTGCTTCGTACATCTGAGATGTTGGTGAAGCCTATTTGATTACCTCTTGCGAGTATGCGAGATACTCCGGCATTGTGAGGACAATGCCTACGTATCTTATTCGACCTCTGGGTATTTGATCTGGAAGTCTATTTTGTGACCTTTGTAGCTGTGACTTTTGGCTGACGTTTGGTTATTGCAGTAAGCGAACTACTTTAGCGCTATGACTGCTGATGACTGGATATTAGCTGAGAAGTCGAGCAGAGCATTTGAGTATGTGAGATACTTCGGCATTGTGAGGACAATGCCTACGTATAGTAGTCAACCTCCGGGTACTTGATCTGGAGAGCTACGTTATGATCTTTGTCTCTGTGTGAAGAGCTGTTTTGGAGAAGTCGAGCAGAACATTCTACTCTCCTCTGTAGTTTGAAGCTAGGAGAAGACATCTCTAAGTGAAGAACTGTTTTGGAGATGGAACATGAGGTTCCCATGTTGTTCTGTATTGCAAGAGGATTTTGTATAGGAATTTGAGTGAATCATTTCGTTCTTACTAGCCGTGTGACTAGTCTAGACGTTTGGTAGAGACTAGTAACACCGGCTAGCTGGTTACTTGCGTTTGGACGAGGACCAGCTTGACTTGAGAACTTTTGGAAATGTTTCTGACGTTTTGTGACTAGGTGATTTGTATATCATAGCAGTTCGGAATTGTTTCAACAACCTTTGAGGGAAGGTTGTGTATTGGAAACCTGAAATCGAGTTTCCCAGTTGAGACATCGGCTCAAGGGAGTGGTGTCAAGTGTTCCGAAGCGAACTGAACTGCAGTGTCACCTAGGGCATTGGAAACAGTAGCCACACCTGGAACTTTTCCTGTTGCTTCCCCTTGTGGTTTGTGGCCGTGTGCCTGCCTTGGATCTTGTTGACCTGTTCCGTTGTGTGTGGCGTCTGGAGAGAAAAGAAGGAGTCTGACGTGCACTTAGGAGTCGGGGTGGAACAAGTTCCTTTATTTGACTTTGTGGGGAAGTAAGTAACTGCGGAGCTGCAAACACAGGAGGTGTTTGCGTCTGGCGTAGTAAGATAACGAAAGCGTCGATTTGGGTACACGAGAGGTGTACTTGGGTTTGCGTTTTTCACAGTTAGAGAAGTTGCTTTTTTTCCGTCCGACGCCTTATGGCTTCCGCCAGGTCGTTCAACGTGTTTCTATGCATGTTGCATTTGGGATTAATTGATTAATTAAGTCACGCTATGGCCGATGCTGTAGTGGCCGCATATGTAAACTGGTGGAGGACCGATACTTTGTCCTATGTACTTCCAAGTTAGAGAAGTTGCGGCCAATGCCGACTATTGACTTTAGTCACTTTAGTCGTTGGCGAACTTAATGAAGTGCTTGGATTTTCGGACTGGGTTCAAGCACTTCGTGCTTGGGTTTCCGTAGGAAGTGACATCTTTGGGAGGTTGCCTAGTGCATCGGTTGGGAACAGGAGATTCCTGTGTCTGTGCTGAAGCCCGCTCAGCAGACTCGAAGTGCACGTCTTCTTGCAATTCAATTCAAAGATTTCCTGAGGGGAAACACCAGCAAGCTTATGTTGAAGGAGTTGGTGTTGATGGAGCGTTCTTGGCATCGAGAGGTACAAGTGGTTTTGAAGGTTTGCGTTTGTTGTCAAGAGAGTTTTCTTTGTGTTCAAGGGCAGAAGCGTCGTTCTTCCGCACTGAGTTTCTTGGAAAGACATACAAAGCGTCTGCAGGTGTTGCCCAGGTGAGTTCATACGCCAGATCGAGTCGGATTGTCAAGGTTTCGCAAAATGATAGAAACTCTTCCTGCAACTGTGTCCAGAGTTGGATTGGAAGTGCAAACAAGTGATTTGACCATCATGCTTCTCGTTCGTTGCCACATAATGTTCATTCTTGTGCCACTCTTCATGCAATAGGTAATGCCTACACAGACTTTCGCACTGCTGCGTTGCGTTTTGAGACGCAGCAACGCATGTTTGCTGAGCTGAGTGGCCATCTTCATCGGGTGCACGAGGTGTGCATGCATTGGAAGGTGCTGAAACTGCTGAAAAGTGGTGGGGCTGCGATCAGGAAGGTTATGACAACTCTGAGTACGCCCAGGAAGAAGATCTTGATGATCAATGGGAATGGGACGAAGATGCAGGTTTGGATCAGTGCTACCGTTGCTAAAGGAAAGGGAAGTCCCAAGAGCACTGTTAAGTGCCACTTGTGCGGTCGTCGTGTGCACATGGCCAAGCAGTGCAAGGCCGACATGAGCAAGGTGAAAATGCTTTCATTGCTCCAAGTTTGGTCACATCGGTGCCCAATGCCCCGACAAGCCCAAAGGTTCAACAGGGAAACAGCAAAAGAAGCCTCAGCCGAAAGCCGGAAAGAGCAAAGGCAAAGGAAAGATGCATGAGTTGGCAGAGGATAATGATCATCAGTCTGCCCCAGCACAAGGTGAGGTGCTGATGCCACTGATCTCTGCAGTGGAACACTCTGATGATGAGTGGAGATGGTGGTTGATTGACAGTGGAGCAGCTGTCTCAGTGTTGTCTGAGCAGTTCAAGGCGTTCTACAAGTGTAGCGTAGCGCTGAAGAGCAGGTGATGGACACCTACTATGCAGCCAATGGATCTGCAGTCACCATGAGAGGTGAAGTTCAGGTGACCATAGATGCAGTGACGCTTCAGATGGACTTCAGCGTCGTGTTTTCGTTCGCATGGGTGCTTGGGTTGGCTGGCTACATCTATTTGACCATTCGCCCTGGACAACCTTTGAGAAGTTTTGATTTTGTGACTGCCGAGACAGCTTCAAATTGCAGTCATGGAGATGATCCCTATGACAACAACTCCGAGGTCACAGAGACCTCTTCTGATTGCCCAGCATGGTCTCAAGAGGGCATGATGCATTGGCTGTATGATCGGTGCGAGAGGAGGCTGGAAAAAGCAGTGGTGAATTGAACCAGAACCCACTGAAGACAAATCAGTACTTGGCCCGGCAGGGTATTTTGTCTGATCTGTTGGCTTTTCTCGAAGCAACCACAGCCGAGACTCGAGAACAAGTTCAACAAGTCTTGGAGGACATCACTGACTTATCCAGTGGTGAAGATTCACCTGCAATCAACACAGGTGGACACCAGGTTGCCATGAACTCGAGGCTTTCTACAGCCATTGCAACAGCTTTTGTGCATTGGGTGGCAACTGCGAATCTTCGCGGTTGCGACATGCAGAACCCGAAGACTTCTGAAGGTGACATGGTCTCTTTCACGGCACTGGTGTTGACTTTGTGGACAATGGCCTTATATACATGGTACTGGCTGCGCAAACCAATCATGCCAGTGACCTTCCCTCCAACAGACCTGGCAGTTCGAGTAGAAGCTGCAGAGCCTGAGGTTCATTAAGATCCTCAAGTCGAAGGCATACTATTGGTTGCCTTGAAAAGGATCAACGGAATACTGGAAAGAGCTCAAAGGGGGGGAACAATGGACAATGTCTCGGCTACATGCAGAGCAGAACTTGGTTGCTCAGCTGCCTTGCCCACTACGCAGACAGTTCTCCAGCTGAGAAAGTTCGAATGGCAGAAATTGTTGGAGATGTGAGCAACTTGAGTGAGGATGATGAATCTCCACGACATGGGCTTGGAGGGGACGAGAAACAGCTCGCGCTTTCAGAGGCTGACAAGGCCTTCAAAGCTATGATGAGGTGTCCAAACTCCTAAGCCAATTGGGAGAGGCGCTGCGGGATGCCAAGTCGCCGAGCACAGATGAAAGCATGCCAAAGGAGACTCAATCACAAAGAGCACGGAGGTACACTCAGTGCGGGCAGTCAGGAGCTTCAGACCCAGATTGCTGGGCCGATGTCAAGTACGGCCCTGCCAACAACGAGCAGGAGCCAGAACCAGATGAGGATGAAAGCAAAAATCAAAAACACTTACGTCTACGTAGTTCCAGCTTCAATAGCGTATACATAGTTACATAGTTGTTGCAGTTGGATGTCATGCAGTGCAGCACGCACAAACCGAGAAGTGTATGTTCAGACGCTTTTTGCATCAAGGAAAAGATTCATGGTAGCGGAGCCGTGATCCGTACACCTTTGGTTACGGGGAGCTCCAAAACCTTGGGACAGGACCCGATCCCATTAGAAGGGGCCAGGACCCTTAGCCCCAAAAAGGGTTTAGCTTAGCGGCTAGCGCAATAGCACCTCCGTGCGTTGCTGCACTCTGGCCTGTTTGGCTTTCTGGATTTGGCCGTGGTAATTGGCCTTGGAGCTTCAGTTGACAGATTTTGGGAACTGCAGAGCTTGGCTTGGTGGCGGTGTATTGGCATCGATTTCTGGATTTGGACCCTCATTGCATTTGACGCTTGCTTTGGTGTGGTTTGCAAATTTACAGTTTGGTGCATAGCAATCCCATTTTCTATAACTGGCAGTTGATCCTTAGTTGAAACTTTGTGACAATGGCACAGCAACTTTCAAAGGCGCAACTCATGATTCAGTCTGTTCAGCAGGCTGCCCAAGCCGCATCAGAGGCGGCACGTGCCCTACGAGATGTGGGCCTTCAGCGACAAGGTGGGTTTGCCGAGGCAAACAAAACAGTTCAATGTCCCAAAGATTTCGGCAGTGCAGTTAGTTCAGATGATCAAAACAACTGGACGGACTTTGCATTCAGTTTTGGACAGTGGCTTTGTTTTGCAGATTCAGCATATGCAACTGACTTGGACCATGTGGAAGAACACAGTGAGACTGTTGTGACCTACTTGGAAATGCCAGCTGGACAATCTAGCAGAGCAAGGTCTACAAAACTGTATGCCATACTGGCTGGAACCCTCAAACATCGGCCGTATACGGCTACTTCGAGCAGTTGGTGATTCAAATGGATTTGAGGTTTGGAGGCAGTTGCATGCTTTGTACGTGCCTAGGACGAAGGTTCGAAGCATGGCAATTCTCAGTGCCATAATGGGCTTCCCGCAGTTTACAAAAGAGAAACCCTTCTTGAACAAGTTCAGATGCTTGAAAGGCTTGGTGACGAGTATCAGAAAACATCTGGAACCAATATCAGTGATGATATCTTGTTGACAACTTTGGTCAGAGCTTTGCCGCGTGCAGTGCAGCAACACATACAGCTTGGGATGACCAACGCCACGACCTATCAAGAGGTCAAGGATCGTGTGGTTGCCTATGAGCGTATTTCCAGCTCTTGGACGCGTGACAAAATTCTGGCTGAATGTGGTGCCAATCCAATTGGCACGGTGACATCATACTCCGGTGGTGGAGACAGTGGGCCAGCACCCATGGAAGTGAATTTGGTGCAGAAGGGAAAAGGCAAGAAAGGCAAGTCAGGTGACAAAGGCAAAGGAAAGAACAAGGGACCCTACAGCACTGGAAAGGGCAAAGGCAAAAGCAATGACTCTGGAAAGGGCAAGAATCAGACGAAAGGCTATGATTCCCGCAAAGGACAACAGAAGGGTCAGAACAATGGACAGCAGTACAAGCAGAAGTTGGACATCAATGCCTGCGCTTACTGTGGCAAGACTGGTCACTGGCAGTGCGATTGTTTGAAGAAGAAGGCTGACCAGCAGCAACAAGTTCGACAGGTTAGTGAGCAGAGCGATTCGAGGCATGATGCAGCAACCTCCAATGCTAGCATGAGCACTGGGTCTGGATCTCAAGCCATTCGTTTGCTTTCTGTTCAAACCTGCAGCAATCAAACTGGTCATGTCGAAGATTTGACAATCCATTCTGTGCCAACTTCACCTTGCAGTGTTCACAGTTTGCGTGTTGTTAGTGAATTGCAACACTTTGACATGGCAGCAAGTGACTCAGATGGCAGTGGCACCCTCAGTCCCAGCTCTAGTCAGCATTTGCGTGCAGTCACAAGTATGGATGTTCAGAGTTCATGCATGGATGAGTGCGACGTGATTCTGGATAGTGGGGCGGACACAAGCGCCCTACCACCCAAATATGCTGCAGTTGGCGTTGGGGGGCCGAAGCTGGACACTTGTTTTGTGGATGCTCAGGGGACTCCATTGAACGTGCAAACAACAAGGTTGGCAAACATTCAGTTTGGTGATGTGATTTTTCGTGAGCGTTTCATCATGTCAGACGTGACATGTCCTTTGCTTTCGCTTGGAAATGTTCTGAGAGCAGGTTGGAGTGTTGTACATGTTGATGGTGTTCCATGTTTGACAAAAGGTGACAAACAGATCGAGGTACTTTCCAAGAACAACTCTTTGCGCGCACGTGGTCAAATCTCAGTTGTTTCAGAGCTAGATGCAGCAGCTTCGAAGCCTGCAGTGCGAGTTGTCGAGCTTGGGATGGCTTTGAGACGTCTGGTGCCTGGTTGGAATCGCACAAATCCCCATTTGTATGCCATCAAAACCACAGCTCCACGACATGTGAATACAACTTTGTGCCCAGCTGCAGAACTGATGTGGTTGAGAACTACTTACTTTGGTTTTCAGAGAGATTGGTGGTTGTGAAGTTGTGGAGTTTTGCGAATCAATTTCAGATTTGCAGCACAACCTGGAGGAGGAGGTTTACGACCCAGACAGCATAGTTGAAGTCATCACCATGGCGCACAAACATGCAATGCAAGATGAACATCTTGGGTTTTTCATGTATGACAGGTCAACAGTTGCTGCACCTGTTGTTGAAGGTGACAATGTGAGCGATGGTTACGAGCCTAGCATTGCAGAGGAGCCCCAGCACGAGGACACACCGGTCGATCCAGCAGAGGGTGAACCCTTGGATGAAGATCGTGTGGTTGAGTTTACAGGAGATGATGAGACAGTTGTTGTGGATGTTGTGACAATGTCATTGTCATGCACGTTGAAAACATTCAGGGCTGGATGCAGTGCACTAGGCTTGTCAGGTCGTGGAGGCAAAGCGAAATGTTTGAAAAGGATGGTGGAGCATGTTCGGGCACAAGCTCTTGTGGCTGCGCATGGTGCTGAGGTGCGTTTGAGAGGTGAGACAGAGAGAATTCCAAATGCTCAGACAAAGCCAGAAGAACCAAGACAGCAGGAGATCGAAAATCATTCTCTCACACATGAGCCATACAAAACCTGGTGCCCTCTCTGCGTCCAGTATCGTGCAAAGCAAGACCCTCATCCAGGACAAACGCATGAAGGTTCAGGCCACTCAGTGCTTTCTATGGATTTTGGGTACTGCAGTAGATCAGATGAAGAAGGTGACAAGTTGACATGCCTTTTTCTGCACGATAGATCAACGAAGATGATGTTGGCAATTCCAAGTCCTCAGAAAGGTGGCAAATACTTGCAGTACTTGACAACAGAAGTGGTGCGCTTCATTATGCAAACACAGCACAGAGAGATTGCCATCAAGACTGACAGAGAACCCTCAATTCTGGCGCTTTCAGATGCTGTACGCCGTGCTTGCAAGAGTTTTGGAATCACAGTCTATGACGAAGCTGTTCCAGTTGGAGATCATCAAGCAAATGGTGCGGCAGAAATCACTGTCCAAGTGTTGCGTCAGAAGGCTGGCATGTGGTTACAACAGGTTGAAGATCATGTTGCAGGTGGCAAAACATTATTCAGTTCACTGCATCCACTTTATGCTTGGGCCATGTTGCATGCTGGATGGGTGCAAAATCATTTTGTGGTCAATGCTGGGCAAACGCCTTATGAAAGGGCGAACGACAGATGCTATTCTGGCAAGATTTGCATGTTTGGAGAGGATGTGCTTGGTTACCTGCGGGTTGACAAAGGAGGACCCAAATGGCAGCATGGTATTTGGTTGGGCAAAGTTGCTTCAGGTGACATGCATGTTGTGGGTACAGCTGATGGATTTTTTTTACAAGAAGCATCAGGCGCAATGCAGTTGCCTTCAACTTGAATCGACTTGGAGACCTTGGACATTACCCATAGGAGTTTGGACTTGCAGCGCTTGGTAACAGATTGGTTCACAACAAGCGCGTCTCCAGACCGATTGCATTTGGAGTAGGTGCATCATTGCCCCCACAACTTGACCTGGAGGCCGTCCATGTCCAAAAGTATGCCAGAGAACATCCAGATGAGGATATCGAAGTGACAGCTGAGGCGGGGGAGATCATCAAGCCCTTCCCTGAGCCTCTTGAGCCTCCTGAGCCTGCAGAGCTGCCCAGTTCCTCTTTCAGCAGTGGCCAAACAGTTGCACATGGACAGAAGCGATCAGATGATGCAGATCACGGTGACTCACCGAAACGTGTCAAGTTTGCAGATGCTGGTTTTTCAGCTTTGGAGCGTACGTTTCTTTTGGATGACACTGCAACTGGTGAGAGCGCCCCAAAGACACCCAAGTTGGATGAAGATGCAAAGCAGAAAAGTTTGGTTCAGGTCACCAGCACAGACCTATCATTGTATGAGCATGAAGATGATTCTGTGAGTTTTGCATTCAACAATGATGAACTTGACGAGCTGGAAGAATATGAGTTGAACTTTTGCAATGGCGAGCTCTATGACAGTCAGGAGCTCAGCAACGATGAAATGGCCAAGCAGCTCATGTTTCCTTTCAGCAAAGAAGAGCCCAACCTTTCCGCAGAAGAGTTGCAACGTTTGGATGCGATTGCAGATATGATAGAGGTGAAAAGACTGAAGTCAATGCAAGTGCTCACAGATACATCAGAAATGCCTGCAGATCACAAAGTTTTGTCAACTCGCTTCGTACGTACGTGGCGGGAAAAGCTGAGTGACACTGGACAGCCAATTTGGTTGAGGCGTTCAAGGCTGGTTGCAAGAGAGTCTGCATGGATGGATAGTGAAAATGATTCGCTGTTTTCACCGGCGAGCAATGCAATTGTGGCACGACTGCTGCCAACCATGTTCTTGGAGATGAAAGAAAATTCAGATTGTGTTATGGTTAGCATTGATGTGAAGGATGCCTTCTTGACAGCTAAGCAACAGACTGCTACAGTCGTCAATTGTGTTTTGGCTGATGGTGAAGTGCAGCCCTACGGTTTGGGACGAGTTCTTCCAGGCCAACGTGATGGCAGTTTGCTTTGGCACAGAGATATCACCAGCGTTTTGCATGAGAAACTTGGAATGACAGCACACGTTCCATGCCCATGTATCCTCAAGTCTGCCGACGACAGCTGCTATGCCCTCATACACGTGGATGACATTTTGGTTGTTGGAAAACGTGATTTTGTCATGAACAGACTTGTGAAGTGCCTGAAGGAAAAGTATGAAGTTTCTGTGCAGACCACGGAGAAACCTGGTGATGAAATACAGTTTTTGAAACGCAAGATGCTTCTTCACCATGATGGCCGGCTCAGCATTCAAACTCATTACAAGCATGTTCAGCAGATGTGTGCGTTGTTGGGTTTGAACAAGCGTTTGCAGTCAAAGAAAACACCTGGCCATTCTGACATGGATTTGCAGGACACCACAGGTGAACTGAGTCCTGACCTTGCAAAGAAGTTTCGAACTTGCGTTGGAATCCTTCTGTGCTTGGCCTCAGATCTTCCTCATTGCCAACATGTTGTGCGGCACTTGGCAACCTACAGCACTCAGCCGACCCAAAAAAGAGCCTAGTCGTTTTGAAGCACTTGGTATCGTACCTGGCATGCCATGAAGATGTTTGCATATCTTTTAAGTGGCGTGGAAGAAATGCAGGAGTCTTCCACCAATACAGCACAGAACCAGTTGAAACAATCCTTGAAGTTTTTACTGACAGCGATTGGGCCTCTGACAAAACATCGAGACGGTCGGTGTCATGTGCCACGATGTTTGTTGGTGGATGTTTACTTTTCTCGTCCTCTCCAACTCAGAAACTTGTTTCTTTGAGCAGTGCTGAAGCTGAAGTTTACTCTTGCTCTTCAGGTGCCTCAGATGCAATCATGCTATCCAGACTTTTGGCATGGATGACAGGTTTCAAAGTGACAATTTACTTGCCCACCGGCAGTTCAGGGGCGAGAGGGATACTCCAGCGTCAAGGAGTTGGACGCATGCGGCACCTCTCTTGCTGCATACTTTGGCTACAGCAGTTGATTTCAGATGGAGTGATTCGACTTGGTGTTGTGGCTGGAAGCACAAATCCAGCTGACATTGGAACAAAGCGATTGCCAAATGGACGTTTGAGATCTTTGATGTTTTTGCTTGGCATGTACAATGTTTCCAGTGGAACTCTTGAAGGAGCTGACGACCCAGGCAATGTCTTCCGCAAGAAGCAGCATTTAATGTCACTGATGAGCGTCTTGAGCCTTATGAACTTGAAGGGATGTGATGGAATGAAAACCCTTCCTTGGGACTTGTGGCTTTTACAGTCGTTTTTGGACTTTGCTGTACTTTGGTTTGGCTGATGCTCAGGTTTGGAAATCAAGTTGGAAACCAAAATCAACAACCACTGAATGAACCAGATGCTGAACCAGTAGTTGACGACAGTGTTGACATGGATGTGGATGCGACCCACGAAATGCCATCTTCATCAGCTGGAGCCCCTCAACATGTTCCTCCAGCTGACCAAGTTCTCACAGCTGAAAACTTTGTTGCATGGATGTTGGAAAGATGTCGTAGGCGGATGAGTCAGGCCAATGACCAAAATACAGAAGAGAGCTCTACGAGCAAAGAACCAACATACTCCTTGGACTTAGGTCTGCTTTGGTTTCCTCCCATGCTTTTTTTCGTGATTCAGCAAGAAGGACTTTGGGAAACATGTCAGACATCAGTGACGATGTGCGGTCACCCAACTACGAGCAGATTCATGGACCAACAAGCCTTGGACAAGCGCAACGAGCCCTTGCTTTCATCAATGCGCTTCAACATGGATCAGAAGATCATACAGGTTTCAGTACGAACATGGATATGGTTGCAAATGCCCTTACAAGGAATGCTACATCCCCACCACACTCACCAACTTCGAGTTCAGGCGAAGGAGAAACGAGATCAGAAGCAATGGAGCGTTACATGAGCTCAAGAAGGAGCAACGTCTCTGACCCAGATCTTTGGAACTATCTTCATGTTGGAGATGAACTTTCGAGCGAGAGCGAAAACGAAGAGACCTAGAAAATGCAACGATGGAGGATGCCTACAGTTGAATGTGGCAGCACAGCCAGCAAAGCTGTGTTGCAGCCTTAGCCCGGGGTTAACGTGGGTCCCGGTTGGCATTTACCTAGACCTAGAGGAAATTAGAGTGTTTCACGTCATTGTAACAGGTTGATTTCAAAGAAATAAAGATTGCACTGGCATCCCAGACGATGGACCCCAGTTGCACGCCTGATTGCAATTTTTGGCAGTTTCTTAACGTAGAAATGACGACGTTTTGCAGGTAGCAGTGTCGAGGCGGGGTGAAAGCCACTTACGTCTATGTAGTTCCAGCTTCAATAGCGTATACATAGTTGTTGCAGTTGGATGTCATGCAGTGCAACACGCACAAATCGAGAAGTGTATGTTCAGACGCTTTTTGCATCAAGGAAAAAAATAAAAAAATGGAGGTTTGAGAGTTTGAGAGGGCCTGAGAGGGAGAGAGGCACCAAGGAAGTGTGTCATCAGTTGGGAGTGATGCCCTTTGAAAAGGTTCCAGCCAAGGAAACATGAAGGTCAAACAACTGAGCGGAGGAATCTTAGCCATAGTAATGTTTGGCAAGCTGCCAACATTAAGGCGGGGTGAAAGTCATTTCCGCACTTGCAGTTGTGTACGTTTGCATGTCAGTCATGTAGTTGTGCACATGACACAGCACATATCGAGTAGTGTACATCAGGATGAATTCTGAGGCGCTTTCGGTGCTAAATTTCACAAACCTAGTACTTTAACTCGAGACTTGTACTTTATACTGTGGCCATAAGAAAGAAATACCAACCATGATTATTTTGAGGTTTGGAAATATATATGCTGCCTCAACAGGCATGCCCTGAATTATGCAGAGAGAGCTTTCAAGGGATAAAAAAATATGAGAAATATACCTCCTATCATTTGCCCAGGAACTCAAGCCCGTGCTTTGCGTCATTGGATAATGAATTCAAATGTACATTTCCATCATGAGAACTGTAGCTTTGTTTTTCAGCCATAAACCTAGTTATTCCTTGGTGTCATGTGCCAAAAGTTAAAGTACAAGTCCCAAAGTTAAAGTGCAAGTCTCAAAATTTTGAGACTTGTACTTTAACTTTGGGACTTGTACTTTAACTTTTTGTATGACAGAATTTGGGAAAAATACAATTTTTTTTTCTCAAATTTGCATACAAAATAGCTAAAGTACACCTGTACTTTGACTTGTTGTAGGGCAGATTTAGGATTTTTAACTATTTTTTCTGTTGTTTTATCCAAATTATGTCATGCACAAAGTTAAAGTACAAGTCCCAAAGTTAAAGTACAAATCTCAAATTTTGAGACTTGTACTTTAAGTTTGGGACTTGTACTTTAATTGTTTTCTTTTCCAAATCTATAATGTTGACTTGAAACAATTGTTTGTTGAGATCAGCTTTGTGTGAAATTTCGACACGAATCGGCTGTGCGACACTGATGACAGAAGTCGAAGGAGTGAAACAGCAAAACTGTAACGCACACACACACAAGTAAATCAACTATATACTTTTCACATATCAGTTGTAGAGTAACTCAAGTTGGCTCAGCTTTGAGGTCATTCACATGGCATCATTGGAATCGATAGGTTTTTATTTTTTTATTTTATATAAAATATATAAAGTACTAGGCAGAAACTTAAGTACTTCACCGAACCTGGTTTGTGAAATTTAGCAGCTTTCGGTTTCAAAAAAGTTCGCACATACGAACTCTTTAGCAACATCACTGGAACGTGCATTCTTCACGGCAGGGCCACCTTAGATGAACCGGTGTTCTGCTCTGATCATCCCGCCTTTTCCTTTGAAACCCTCTGTTGTTTTCGTGTGTTTTCTTCTGTTTTCGTTTCTTACCCTATCAGTACAACTGTGTTTTCTGTAACAGGTGTTTCGCATTTCCACCAAAGTATGGACCAAAAACTAGCAGTGTCAACCTTTCCAACGCATGAATTGCACCAAAATATGGGTTTTATTTGTGGGAGGAAACAAATAAAAAACAACAAGGAAAACAAAGGAACTAGTTAGAATCAATTTTCCTAGATATATCATTTTTCCTTTGGTATCCTTTGATTTCTTTTGACATTGATTTCCTTCGGTTTCCTTTGGTTTGGGACTAGGTGGATTCTATGTTTTTCCTTTGGTTTCCCTTTGGTTTCCTTTGGTTTCCTTTGGTTTCCTTTGGTTTCCTTTGGTTTCCTTTGGTTTGCTTTGTTTTCCTTTGGTTTCCAAGGGGGAAACAAAAGAAAAAAAATCCAAAGAAAAAACAAACCAATCAAGGAAACTCTGAGGAGGCTATAAACCCATAGAATGCATCAATCGTGCCTGTTACTAAGGAGGTTGCTAGAGTTTAGTTGTTTTCAGTCAGTGACCAAACTTCCGCCTGTGTATACGAGTACAAACCCACAGCAATAAACCAAAATGCAATTTCCCCGACACCAGCAAATTGATCAGGTGCCCCGTATACAATGAAAATTAGTTGTTTTTTACAGTTTGAGTGGACCTACTCCATTCAGTGTACAATATTTTTCCAATGGGTATCATGTAAAGGGGCCTAGAAATCTGCCAGCCCAGAGTAAGGAAACAATGTTTGGCTCTTTGTTTTGCAGCGACCCTTTCTTGTTGCAATTATCCCTCAAAATTTCTCTACAATTCAACGCTTTTGACACTGTTTTGGGTTCCAAGAAACGGCGGACCTTCTATACTGTGCTGTGATTGATTGAGACAGCTTAAACAAAATATTCTGGTATATTCTAGTCTGATTCAGTTTCTGGGCTGTGGCCCGGCTATTTCTTGAATTTGTTGCCCCAAGAAGTCCCAATTTTCAAGCAACTGTAATAAACTGCCTAGGATTTTCATGCAGACTCAGTGCAAGGATGACACACACAAATCGAGATGATAGCAGTAACATTTTCACCTTTGCATACATGAAATACTCATGTGTGAATCGTGAGGCCTTGCGGCTCAGGAAAAACGCGTGCCCGCTTGCATGGTAGCGGAGCCCACAGTGGCTTCCTACCTGCAGGCCTTGCGTCCTTTCTTTTCCCGTGCTGCCATTGCATTCTGGAGCTGAGTTGGACAACCTATTCTGGATTGGCATTGGCTTGGGAATTTTCAGTGAAATATTGCTTGGACAGGTTTTGTCATAGCTGCAATTTGGGGATCCACGGAAAATTTTGGGTTGAGCCTGGTTTGGAACAATCTGCATTAGATTTCACTACGTGAATCGTGCATTCAAATCGTGTGGTCACTGGTTTGGTACAGGTGCATTGGTTGAGGGCTGTCATACACTGGAATTTTGGCGTTGTACAATTTCCTGGAAGGTGGCTCGTGTGCAACTTTGCAACCTTGGCTTCAGTGACGTTGGTGGTGCACTTTGCAGTTGATCGTAACAAGGTATACAGGGACCTACGTGGTTAATTTTCTGGCTTGTGAGAAAAGTTGGATAGCTCAATTTCAGGTGGATCACAATGGCAACAGAGTTTAATCCCCAAATTTTCCAAGCCGCGATCTTGGAAGTGGCAGAGGCCACTAAGGCAGCAGTTCAGTTGGCGCAGCAGGTGCAGCAACAACAGCAGCCTACTGTGACAGCTTCACCGTCCAGTAGCCCCAGCAGTTCATCCTCTCCAAATATCGATTGGTCGAAGCTTCTGAACAAGCCCCCACTGTTTGAGTACAAGACAACAGAAGATGAAATAAGAGCCTTTCGTGATTGGAGCTGGCAACTGATTCAGTTTTTGAACGCTATAGATCCTGGATATGAGAAGGAACTAGAGGCGCTGATGAATGACCCTACCAATGCTCTGGATCTTACAACGGCATCCATGGAGACGCGTCAGCGTAGCGCCAAGTTGTATGGACTATTGGCCAGTCTTTGCAGAAACAGGTCACTGAATGTGATCAGAAGCGTCAAACAAGCTGACGGCTATGAGGCGTTGAGGCAGTTGACATTGGCGCTCAGGCCGGCAAGCAACAATCGTGGTCTTGCTTTGATGGCTGCATTGACAAGTTGGCCAGCATTTGTGATGTCCCAACCGTTGCAGCCTCAGCTTCTGAAACTTGAAGATGCACTGGAGGAAGCAAGGCGTGCAGGGACATCCATACCAGATCAACTTCAACAAGCGATCCTTCTCAAATGTGTCGGAGGACAATTGAGGACACACCTGAACCTTGCAATTCAGGAATCAACATCCTTCAAGGATCTACGTGAACACGTCCTACGTTGGGACAGGAGCCAGCAGAAATGGAGTGGACTGATCTTTGCAGATGACACCACTTCGACGCCAATGGAAGTGGACCGTGTCTATGCTGGGAAGAAGGGTGGAAAAGACAAAGGCAAGGGCTTTACGCAGAAAGGCCCATCAAAGGGAAAATCAAAAGGAAAGACAAAGTCCAAGCAAGATGGAAAATCAAGTTACAAAGGGAAACAGAAGGGCGATGGTAAAGGCAAAGCAGGTGGGAAACAGAACGACAATTCGAGCTACAAAGGCAAAGGTGGCATGAGATCAGATCAAGTTTGCCATCGATGTGGAAAGCCAGGGCATTTTGCCCGTGATTGTTGGTCTCCATCTGTGAGGAATGTTCAAGGTGAGTTTCAACAACAGCCACAACAACAGACCGTGCAGTCTTCTCCAAGTTCAGCTGCCGGTGCTTCTCCAGCAAGTGGCAACTCACAGGTGCATGGAGGTCAACAACAAGGACAGCAAGCTACTCAGTATCGTGTAGCCAGAATTCATGAGTTTTCACCATGTCAGATCACTTCAGATGTTCAACAACATGATGAAGTTGTGTTTGACTTGCGCAGCCCTGTCAGCAATAGCAGTGGACAGGGAGGAGCAGTGCGTGTTGCAAGGTTCTACATCGGTGATGAGCCTAGTGATGTCAGTTGTGGTTCAGTGCGTGCAGTTGCTGAACCCATGCCAGATGGAAGCAGCATGTGCAACATCTTGTTAGACAGTGGAGCAGATGCATCGATATTTCCTGCAAGCATGTCAGGTTTTGGTTTGGATTCAGAAACGCCTGCAAACAAACTGCAAGACGCACAGGGAAATTCCATTCCAGTTGATGGCATGAAGGACATAGAGATTCACCTCATGGATCAGTATGGTAGAGCTGTGGTGTTGAAAGAGACAGTTGCAGTCAGCAGCCAAATCACTCAACCTATCCTTTGCTTTGGGCATTTACTGGAGAATGGTTGGGGTGTGAACGGCAGAGAACAAACGTTGGTCCATGGCTCAGGCATCAGTGTTCCAATAGAAATGCAAAACAAATCAATGGCAGTGCGTGGTTGGATCAGGGTTTTGCGTGAAGAACCTCAAGCATTGGGACCTATGGTCATACGTGCAGTTAGGGCAGATGTGTGGCCCGATTTGACTGAGATGAGGATTGGCTGGGACCTCAATGCTGAAGGTATTGGCAAAGGAAAACACTATGGCAACTGTTTTCAGGATCCAACTTTGTTTTGCCCGACAATGGCAGGTGACAAGTTTCGTACAACATTGATTCAAGATGGTGACAGTTGGTTTGTGCTTGAGCTGTGTGAGCCGATGTCAACGCTCATTGACTATTCAGCAGAGTTCTTTGGATATGTTGGTGACAGGTTCATTATCACGATCATCACTGCTTCTGAGAGGCCTCCACAGGCTATGGGTTTTACCATGCTGGCTGATGGAGAAGAACCTCTTGCCATGGCCCCAGTTGCAGGACGTGACAATGCAGAAGCTGCACATATTCCAATTGCACCAGAAGATGATGAAAACATTGTTGGAATTGATGTGGACGATGTACAACTGGATGAGCAGGGTGCAGAGATCCCACAGGGCCAGGTGGTCATTGCGCCAGAACGTGGCGACCATTTGCTGGTGAATGGAGTTGAGATTTTCAGCAATACTGCACTGGCAACAATGCGTGAAGCGTGCTCATTTTACAATTTGTCTACATCAGGATCCAAAGACAGATGTTTCAAAAGGCTTCTTGAGCATCAAAAGAAACTGGAGTTGCAGCTGATTCTTGGTGCTGCACGAGAGGCCCAGGCAGCTGAAGAGCGTCAACCAAGGCCACAACACCTTGCAGAGGCCCCTGACGAAGAGACCCAAATGAGGCACAATTTGTGCCACTTGCCTTACGCTGATTGGTGTCCTTCCTGTGTTGCTCACCGTGCTCGACCAGACAGGCAGGAAAGCACAGGTGCTGTCAAAGAATCTTCACCAACAGTCAGTTTCGACTTTGCATATACCAAGAGTGTTGGGCAGGATGGTGTTGCACGTGACACAGAAACGGTCATTGCTTTGGTGATGGTTGATTCAGTTACAAACTTTGTTGGATGCGTGCCTGTGAAATCGAAAGCCCAGACAGATCTGATGGTTAGAGAACTGCTTCAGTTTACCCAGATCCTTGGTCATGTGGAGTGCACATACCTATGCGACAATGAGCCTGCTGCACTTCAGATACAAAAGCTTGTGGTGCGTGCCAGAAAGGCCATGGGCTTACCAACCAAGGACAAAAGCCCAGCTGCATACTCTCATGGCAATGCGTTGTGTGAGAACAGCATTGCAAGAGTCAGGAACCTAGCTGGAAGTCTCATGCACAGGGTGCAACAAAAACTGTCAGTGGAACTGGATACAAACAATGGGCTTTGGTCATGGGCTTTTCGACACGCAGCATGGTTGTTGAATCGTTTCAGTGTGGTTCATGGTGCAACTCCTTTTGAAGTGGTTTATGGAAAAGTTTACAAAGGGCGCTTGGCAGAGTTTGGAGAGCCTGCTTTCTCCTATGTGCACACGACGCACAAAGGGAACCCACGATGGCAGAGGGTACTGGTCCTTGGCAAGACAGAAGGCCAGGACACCTATGTGGTTTTCACTGGAAAGAATGTGATGCTATCCAGGTCCATCAGAAGGATTGCAACAGACTGGAAAGCACACCTGGGTTACTATGTACACTTCAATGCGCCAACGTGGTGTTTCAAGACAGGGTTTGGAAGCAGAATCATCCCAACACGTCGAACAGTGGAGCCCTTACCAGCTTCCAATGCGGCCCCAATTGGCCCAGTGATGCCTTCCCCTCTCCATGACGCAGATGGTGAAGCAGTACGAGCCAAAGCTCAGGAGGAGAAGAGGGAAGAAGGTGAACAACACTTGATGGGAGTTGAAGATGAACGTTCAAGGAATGCAGGATCAACAGCAATGCCAGAAGTTGCAACCACCGCTACTTCAAACACTGTGCAAGCACCTCAGCATGTTCAAGTTGAAGTACAAGATGAAGAACTTGATATGAGTTTCCTTGAGGATATGGTTCCCCAGGAAGACATGGGTGATGGCCAACAGGCACCAGTGACACCTCCAGTCACATCAGCGCTTGTTCCACCGAGTCCGAGGGCATCTCCATCCAGCAGAGCTCATGATGAAGCTCCAGATGAACATGAATCAAAGAAGGCCAGAGTTGAAGTCTCCAAGAAACAAAGAATCGAGCGTGTCAAGGAAGAACATGAGAAGATGGTACGTACGGTGAAGGTGGGAGAGGATGTCTACCACACCTTGGATGACTATGACACAGACTTCAACTGGAACCAACAAGTTGTGGAGGATGAAGAGATGTGGAAAGATGAGGACTCTTTGCAGTTCAGTGGAGTGCCAGAAGCTCTTTGGTCTGACGAGCCCACCAACAAGCAGCCAGGCAATCCAGAAGCTTGGGTGGATAGACTGGCAGACCAAGTGGAAATTGACAGGTTACTTTCAATGGGTGTTCTAATGAAGCGCGATGATTTCTCAGGTGAAACAACTGGAAATCTTACAACACGGTTTGTGTATGACTGGAGACTGAAAGCTTACAAGACTGATGGCACCTCTGACGACACAACAGTGATGAGATGGATGAGACGCAGCAGATTTGTGGCAAGAGAATTTGCCAACACACGCAGGGACGACACTTACAGCCCTGCTACTAGAAGCCATACCAACCATCTGATACCTTTGGCCTATTTGAGCATGCTTGGGAAGGTGGAAAACAGTGGCTCCAGCGATGAGAAGTATCAGGTAGTTTTGTGCTCCCTGGACATCAAAGATGCGTTTCTTCAGGTGCCTCAGGAGAATGTAGTCGAAGTCATGTTGCATGATGTGAAGTATGTGGTTTTGAAAAACTTGCCAGGCCAGCGCCTTGGAGCAAAAGCTTGGTACTGGTATTTCCGACAGTATGCAACAGAAACAATGCAGTTTGAGTGGTGTCTCATTCAGCCATGCCTTGCGAGGAAGGGTATGAATGCCTTTATGCTGCATGTGGATGATCTTCTGTTCACTGGAAACTTGGTGTTTTGGCGTGATGTTTTCTTACCAACAATGCAACAGAAGTTCAGCATCAGTTTCAATGTGCTTGGATGTGAAGGCTCAGAAATTGCCTTTCTCAAGAGGCGATTGGTGAGGCTGAGCGATGGCATCATGGTCGTTCCAGGCACGACAGTGGAAAAGGTGCTGAAATGCTTTGAAGGTTTGTTTGGAACAGTGCGTGTCCAGAAAACACCTTGTGAAGCTGGCATTCAACAGGAGGACCAATCTCAACAACTTGAACCACAGGACAGCAGCTCATACAGGAGCATCATAGGCCTACTTCTTTACCTCTCCAGAGATCGACTGGACATCATGTTCACAGTGAAGGAATTGTCAGCAGCAATGTCAAAACCAACGCTTTGTGCGCTGCAACGGTTGAAACGCTTGATGGGGTATTTGAAGTTCAGCGGCAACATTGGCCTCAAGCTGAGTTTTCCAGAACCAGGGAAAGGCAAAAGAAAGGAGGGCTGTGAAATGGAGTGGCTCTTGGAAACGTATACAGACGCAGATTGGAGTTCCAACAAATCCCACAGGAAGTCTACCAGCTGCGCTTTGCATTTCCTCAACGGATGCTACGTCCATGGCTCTTCGAGGACTCAGAAAGTCATCAGCCTGTCCTCAGCAGAAAGTGAACTTCATGCAATGGTCAGTGGATGCTGTGATGGCCTTTTCATCAAAAGGTGTGCAGAGTTTGTCTTCTCAGCTCAGGTGCAACATTTCCAATGGACGGACAATAGTGCTGCGAGACAACTAGCAGCCAGGCAAGGCGTTGGACGCATACGCCACTTGTCGTCGAAGATCCTATGGATCCAACAGGAAGTCCTTGCTGGAAATGTGATTGTGGGTCAGGTTCCTACGATCTTGAATCTGAGTGATGTGGGAACAAAGGTGCTCACCAAGAGCAGACTCTATGCGCTGATGTTTGAGGTGGGTGCTTTGGACCCTGAAACGCTGGAACAAGTCGGCCAGGAGGAGCATGCAACTATGGTTGAACAGATGCATCACCGAGAAGCCATGTCAAAGATGGGAAAGTTCATCAAAAGGCTTGCTTTGGTGATGGGATTGCAGGGCCTTGAGTCAATGGTGGCCGAAGGTGCAATGATCCCAGACGATCAAGTTTGCAGGAGCCCGGAAGTTTCTTACAACAGTTTTTGGATTTGGCTGGCATTTGGACTAATGCTTGCAACGTTTGCAGTGGTGACATTCAAGGGTTACTACATGCTGAAGAAGGTCTCCAATGATTTGCAACATGCTTGGGCGCAAGTGGCAGATGAAGATCACTACATAGCCCAACAAGCAGAACGCATTGACAAACTGGAGAAGCGTTGCGAAGCTTTGGAAAACCAATTTGGTCAACAGACAGCCATCCTGACTGATCAAATTACAGAGACTTCAAACGAGCTTTCAATGACACATGATTACATGACGGGCCTGCACTATTCACTGGTGGAACATGGTGGCTTCCTACGCAATGGGCTAGGGTTAAGCCACGATCAGTGGATTCATCTGACGACCCTCGAGCGTGCCAACATGATAAACTCGAGGACAATGGGATCAGTGGAGTTCATGCGACCGGTCAGACAAAGAATGGTACCAGCTGAAACAGCAGACCAAACAGATGAAGCAACAGAAGATGGAACAGAAATGGAAGTGGAGCCAACAACCACTTCAAGGTTGGGTGACCGAGGACAATCTTTGGAAGAGATGTTGAATTTCATCAAGGCAGAACATCAAGGATGCATCGATCGCCAAGAATACTGGGATGCAAACAACCTGCAGAATCTCATTTTGGAACTTTTGGAAGGGTTTCAGAACCAAGTCCCTATCCATTCCATGTATGGACGCTGCAGAGCGAGAATTGTGGAAGTTTTCTCAGATCTGGCAGATCGAGCAGTGGATCAACAACGATGGAACAGTGCAGACCACTACACCGCAATTTCAAATGCATATGGTGATGGTTGAAAATTTCACTGGAAAGCTGTGAAGGATCAGCGATGAGTGCTGAGACTACGCTGTGAAAATGTCAGTGGAAAATCAAACCAGTTGTGAAGCGATCTTGGGGCTCACTCCACAAAGGAGGAGTGCCTAGGATTTTCATGCAGACTCAGTGCAAGGATGACACACACAAATCGAGATGATAGCAGTAACATTTTCACCTTTGCATACATGAAATACTCATGTGTGAATCGTGAGGCCTTGCGGCTCAGGAAAAACGCGCGCCCGCTTGCATAAACAGATTTCCAAATCTGCTTACTACAGTCAGCGTAGTTTAAGGCGTAGTTGAGATCAACTATAATGCATGCTTTCAGGCATTTGTAGGCTCCTCGGGCTGGTTTTTTGTGTTTCCGGCAATTTATCTCAGGATGCCGTCTAAACATACATTTGCAGGTTGATTTTGGGCCCGTGCTTTTGTCGCAACCTTTCTCATTTCAAAACTCCCTTAAGACTGCTTTAGAAATGAACGCCTTTGACACTGCCTTAGACTCCTAGAAACGGCAATTCTTCTATACTGTGCTGTGATTGATTAACATTGATTAAACAAAGTATTCTGGTATATTCTAGTCTGATTCAGTTTCTGGAAACCCAATTTTGACCCACTTTAGACAACCTGTGGCTATCTCTGACTTCAGGTATCGCCTGCACGCAACCATGGAAAATCGCGTGGAGTATTAATGCATTTTGCAGTTTGATCCGATGTGTTCGGTAGTTGTGTTGACATTTTAACCCAGAGATTTGCTCAACCTGGCTGCTGTTTTTGGGTTCAGCAACCCCAGATGCTTCCCATGGCAGCAATTGTGAGGGCATGTACAGGCTGGTTCTTGTGGGAAGCTGGATGTAACTGGATGTAGTTCATGATGTTCTGGGCTGTTTCGACATTGTTTCGGATGCAGTCGTTGTTTCAGTTCAGGTCATGACGGAATCCGCTGAGGCTGTGGAACTTCTGAAGTGATGGTGTGTGAGACTGTTTCGAGACTGTTTCAGCATGTGAATCACCCTACAACTAGAGGTGGACCAAAGCACGTGATTTTTGAAATATATGTATATATTATTATTATATATATATATATGTTTCTTTATATTTATATATATATATATTTCACACAATTCTAGGTACAAAAACCTTGTTAGTTGATATTATAGGGGTTATACTACTACATATATTGGGGGAATCCTTTTCACCAATCCATGGAATAACGCTTGAAGGAAGTCCCACCGAGTCGCATCAGGAAGCTCTCAGAAAAAGCCGAGAAAGCAGGTGCCGCCGACTGGGGATGAGTGGTGGCAATCCACCAGAGAAGTACTGTAGTCTCCTGCAAAATGACAGAATCAGAATGACCCCAACATGAACCATCTGAACCACCTTGTATGTGCCTTTTTACTGTGTCACTTTTAGCTTGAACTTGGAAAGATTCAGACTAGCAATGCGATGGTGAATTGCGAAAACTTCGCATCCCAATCTCAAGTTGCCTTGCGCATTTGTATGATCCCTGTTTGTTTGATCCTTGCCATGGACTGTTCCGGGACCCTGTTCTTCCAAGGCTCTCTCTCTCTCTCTCTCCCCCTCCCTCCCTCCCTCCCTCTCTCTCTCTCTCTCTCTTATGCAAACACAGAAATGACAAACTCTTCAGTTGAGCACAGATGCCGAATGAATCCGTTTGCCCATTTCATTTGAGACCAATGAAGCTACAAAATCTGCGATGGCAGCTGCCAGTGTTTTGGGTTCTCTTCATGCAATCAATAGATGTTGTGTGTGTGCGCGTGAAAATCATTGGCCAGATGCTTTTGCACTCAACATGACTACTTTTGTGGACCTATTTGACATCAGGACATGGCATTGATATGCATTGATTTGCTTGCCTGGAATGCTGCAGGTTTCACAACATGTCCAAATCATCTGGAGACTCCAACTTCATTCAAATCCAGATTCCGCTCGACTGCTACGCAGGAGCGGTAGACAATCAAAAAACGGATTTCTTCCTTCTTGATTTAGATGTTTTAGGTGATGGTTGTCATCTCAGCCTTGACGAAAGAGTTTTCCCCAGATGCAGGAGACGCGTTTGTCGTGGAAGTCGACGATGCGGCATTTCAAATCGTTCTTGGCTCACACATTTGATAGCCCTGGAGTAAGGTGATTGGTGGCCAATTCATCCTGTTCGCTTGATTCTGGTGGCTCTACCAGACTTCATGGAGATGATTTTGATACATCATCCATAGTGCATTATGAGGATTCCTATCAACCAGTAGACCCCACAGAACCAGCTCACAACAGCTCACGACAGTCCCTGACACTGCCCGTGTTGTCTTCCCAGGTGGTTCCTGCTGGCTGCTCTCACGGAGAGGTGATTTACATGGACATGCGCGAGGCGGGGATAGCATCGTGGTCTACATGGATAATGGTTGGCAACCCATTTCTGAGGGTTCCTTTGCTTCTTGAAAATTGGCAATTTCTTGGCACAAAACGGTTGAACTTTGGAAGGTTGATATTTTCTTGCCACATAGGGTAATTGCGAATCCAATTTCTGTGCCACACGTTGAGAGTCTGGTGGATGACCAAGTCAAAAGTAGTTTGCAATCCCAAGGAGACCCAACTCTCCAGCCAAATCTGGGTTCCAGATGACTGATGGTCGTCAGAAAAACTGCGAAGCTAATTGACATCCCAACATAGGAGTTTGCTGTGCATCGATGAGGTTTACCCCTGCAAAGTGGAATATCAAACTATTTTAATCGGATAATGATGATCAACCAACAGGTTTGTGGTACCCAATTTGGCCCACAACAAAAAAATGGAAGCGAACCAGGAAAATTGAGGATTTACTGTTCAAAATGGGGAGCCAACCACGAAAGGGTTCTGGGGCTGTCTAGTCATATTGGTGAAATAATGGGATATTATGGGATATAATGAGAATGAATGGAGAAATCGTAGGGATAAATGCGAATGTATAGCCTATATACAACCAAAAATACGGTTTCTAGGTTACCCACCAAACCCAATGGCTTGTCATCATTCTATCTACCGAGACTGCAATTGGCTCCAGCGGAGGACTTCCCGATGTGCACATGCTCTTTGCATCTAACTCGCAATACTCACAACAGTACGGACACTCATCTCTATCCATTTGGAGGCCATTTCATGGAATTCTAAGAGATGAGAAAACACAAATGCCTGATTCAAGTGAAATTTCTTCACCGCTGGTTTGCCATCGGACCATGCTGCTTTCGACAGTGCAGCACTGAGAGTTTTCAGAATTCGATCCAGCTTGACACAGTTCTTGGGGGTGCAGTTCCAGTTGTATGAGAATACACCAACATAAATGTAATATAATGTAATGCTATTGTATGTTACATTGTATTCAAATGCATGGCAATTACATCTCATCACACACAAATGCAACATATCATCCACATAGATTACCACTAGACATATTGTATGTAAATGATATGTTTATTGTGTCCAGCGCGGCGCTCGCGCCGAGGTGCCGTTGCATTTGTCAATCCCTTGGGCAACCCAGGCCCGTGAGGGGCATGGACGGTTGGGAACAGCGGTCGTTAGCTAAGTTGGTGAACATAGCTTGGTGAACTGTTGGGTCTATGGGGGATATCACTTATAGTGTTATTAGGTTCCGAATATGCAACTACAACTATGGCTAATGGTTATATAACCAGGGTTTATGGTGGCTATAACAGATAATGCAGTGTACAAACCACCTTGCATTCATTTAGTGCGAATAGTTCCATCTCCCAAATGCTAAACACCCAATATGGGGCCCCCCAAATGAAGAATTCCAGTACTTCACCAAGGTTTCGTTTGGGAGACATTATAATTTGGAGGGAATGAATTCTTGCGGGTCTAATAATCTATTGAAAATGGATTATGACAAATCACCATCGGAAACCAGTTCGCAGCCAGGTTTTTGACGGTGCTCATGTTTGGGAATGAAATTACAGATCTAAATCCAAGCTTTGGATTGAAAATGAAGCCCTAATTTATACACCCAGTCGTGGGTTTGCGTGGTCGCACAGTTCACCCTCAGTGGCAAAGTGGCGCCGTACAGATTTCTGGGGAAGAAACGTGGTGATTCCTGGAACCCTGCAATCATGATTCAGAATGGAAATCCATGCCCTGGAATACCATCAGAACATCCGTAACCAACAGATCCCTGTGGACAATTCATAGAGCCTATTTCCAGCCTTGAGTTGGCGCCACGTTTTCCCGAGGACGGTGACTTCGTGAATGAGGTGACAAGTGCGAATGTAACATGGGCTTGGATCCGGGTACCCAAAAGGACAACATTCAAAATGCCCCGTTGATCAGTTCTGAAACTGGTTGATTATCAAGTTATACTACAATTACATGGTTTATGGGGGATCATTACAACCCATGAAAGTTAACGGGGATACTCAACTTAACCAATGACCAGGCCTGAGGTGAGCGAAGCTTAGTGGATGAGGTACTTTGTTGACCCAGGATTTTTAGAGCCCTCAGTTTCTCAATGGGTCATGGGGGGTCCCAATTTTCACCGGAATTGATTCCACTATAAGCCCCCTAATGACTCGACATAGGTTTATGTGAATCCAGGATTGGTACATGAAACATCAGCGAGGCAGACTAGAACGAGTCAAAAAGTACCCCCGAAAGAACGCAGACCTAACTCAACTGCTGGTCGTTGTACAGCAACGGCGTGCCCTTGGTATAAATTATCGTGGGGAGATAATCCCATGCCAGGCATGCGTAGTCGGAGATGTATTCAACTCATCCGTGCCTAGGTGCACCTTTCCCCTCCACTGGAGGAGTTTGTAGTGGTTCATGCAGTTCATACCACCTGGCTGTATTGGTGGAATGTGAGCTAACAAACAGACCTTACCAACTATTATATGAGGGTAAGATTGAGTAGGCCGGTGGCGCATTGCGACAATTTGGCCCATTCCAATCTTGCCAAGGCAGGAAATATATGTTTATTGGGTTGGTTTTATGAATCAATGCATTGGTCTAACGGAAATTTGCAGGAAAAATGGAAAAACAATTATTTACTGGGAACATCTATGGTTTCCTGCAGATTTTCCGTTAAACCAATCCATTCTAGCCCTGCTCATCATACTCACCATCCTCATTTTCATCTTCATTCTCCTCCTCAGCATCCTCACCATCCTCATCATCCCCATCGTCTTCATCATCCTCATCATCCTCTTCGTCCTCATTATCGTCGTCATTAACTCATTCCTGTTACCATCACTTTGGTTATCATCAGTTTCCTTCATCGTTCTGGTCAGCAACCTCATCAACATTAAAAGATTGGCGCTATTTGTGACTTGCAGCAACTCCAAAAAACCACGTAAGACCGTTGCCGCATTCCGACTTCACCTTGCTAATCCCCCTTCATGATTACCACCCTACCCCAGCCCTGCTAGCTTTCGTACCTCCCCCTGGCCTCAAGTAAATTTTTATGCAGAGACGCGTTTACACACACACACACTAGATTTTGCGCATAGAAACTTTTGTGCAGAGAAGTCTTTACCCATCTTTCATCATGTCTCATTTTTCATGATCATTCACCATCTGTCATCTTCATATCTTCGTTTTCATGCTCTTTTGGTCACGTCCCTCCGTCGTTTAGTTTTCATTTCGCACAGTGTTCTGTCCGTCTACGTTTCGTTCTTGCTCCCCCTGCGGCGAAGCAAACTAAGCGAGAACCCAGGAAAAAAATAGCGGCTAGAAAGATGGGATAGAGATCATTGCAGGAGCAGAAATAGCGACTAGAAGAATGTAGACATAGCTGACGCAGCACGCTGTGGTGAATTGTGGCCCCTGATGCCATCAGTGCGCACGATGTTTCAAGAAAGATGTTATATTGATTTCGCGCAGAGCACAGCTGCCCACACCACAATTCTTTTAGAAAAGGCACGCTGTGTGCCGTCTTGCTTTTGGGTTCTCTGGCCCACCTTGTTTCAAAGAGAAACATGCAGTCAGTCGGAAAGTGCAGATTTCTTGGAAAGCCAGGCGGGTTTACTAGTTACGGATGAACACCTGAGGCTTTAGTTGAACCATTGACTCTGTGTATGTATATATGATATGTGTTTTCATGTACCGGCATTTTAATTTTTGCCCCTGAAGTTTTCATTTCGTGGCGTTTCAATTTCGAACACATCGGTCTCAAGCAGATGATTCAGTTTGAAATTCAATGTCACAAAATTCACATATTGATAGATTCTTTAATTCTTGTATGCTTGAAACCCAAGTTAACCAAAAACTTCAATACATGCCGCCGTGTGGGCTCAAGGGTGTGAGGAAGCACCATGAAACCATGGTGGCTTCACCCTATATATATATACATATATACATCATAGATGGCCAGTAGACCCACGTAGAGTTGGGGTAAATGAGTGTAGGCCACTTACAGAAAATACTAAAACCAACTTGGTAAGTGGGATGATAAGCCATCCGGAACCTGTTCCATCCAAGTTTGGGTGCATTCGACCTTCAGTGTTGATAAGTGAAATGATTTTTTTTGACTTG
>CAMXCT020003279.1:75000-127500 GCA_947184155.2 Cladocopium goreaui
CATGATGGCACGCCGCCGCATGGGACGGTGGGTGACCATATGCTACTGGCCATTTCCATGTTGATTACTGGAGGACAATGGACTTTGAGAAACATTCGTAAAACTGTGAAATGTCAGACTGGACCACGATGCGTTCTTGGATATTGTTGGTCCAGACATGAGAACCAAAATAAAACAAATCTCATTCCTCAAAGAGTTCGCGGCTCAAAAATACCGGTGGGGAGCCTCCGAGCCTGCTGTTTGATACTTGAAGAGAATTGGATTGTGATGTTTTACCCAACTTATCTACCCAACTTGGTGGTCAAGTTTCGTATGGGGCAAGACAGGGTGAAAGGGGGTCACCAAAGTTTACACCCTGGAGCGGGCTGGAGGTGATACAATTGTCGTTGCATGGAGGGAAGATGACTAGAATAAGGATGAACAATGAATGAGGATGAAGATACCATCGCAATCGAAACATCACCACTTTTAATGGGTGAATTATCTAATAACACCTGCAGTAATGTGTTATTGTGTCATCTCATGTCATCTATACTAGCATGGTGAGTTGTCCATTGCGCTGCTCAATTACCAATCGATACATGTCAAAATCACTTCGCAGTCAGCGGTTTGGTTGGCTCTGTTTCTACCTTTGGTGTTTTCCTCTAATTGGATAATGTGGCAATTTGTGGTTCATTTGCTGTCCTTTTTTTTTCGGTCGCAGGAGTCTTTGGGGCTGGAACAGGGTGAGTTTGGGTCAATGTTGAATGAACATATTTTCGAAGGAAGTTTAGAAGTCAAACTTCCGACAATATGGACAGATGAAAAGCAGAGCAGGGCAGAGGCAGAGAGAAGAGAAAGATTAGAAGAGAGAAGATCAGAAGAGAAAGAGTCAGAAGAAAGAAGATACAGATGCGCGAAAAGGTAGGAAGGTCGCCGTTCACTGTGTTTTTCCAATGATTTGTGGCTCCGGAGGGTCGAAAAGTAGGCTCGCTAAAGCGGCGGGTAAGTTGGATTCCTTTTTTAAAATTGGGTTTATCACTTGAATCCCAGTTTCGTTGAGCCTTCATGACCTGGCTAAGATCGCGAAGGTGGCAGAAAAGAAAGGCCGAAAGGAAGACCGCCGAAGGCGCAGTTGGAGACGTGACGAATCCAATTGAGCAGTCATCGTCAATTTAGTAGGATAGGTTACAAACCAGTTATCTGGGTATACTGTATACACTTACAACTCCGATATTATCTGATCATAGACCAGGCACATCATCAACTTATCATATATATAAAATATCTTGAGATCAGATTGCTATGATGATATGATCACAATATTGTCAACAAACTGTCAAGATTGTCAACTACTATGATCAGGATTGGGTCATACGATGTCCCCCCTGGCCAGGCGACTGGCAGTGGCCATCGCTGAAGCCACGGACAAGCACCACATGTTAGATTGGTTAGATGTGTTGGATGTATTTAGTTAGATTTAGTTAGATTTGGCTGCATTATTGAATTCTGCAGATCAAAGAGCATACCGGGATACCGCATTTCATGCATTCCAATGGTTTGCAAGTGAACAGGGAGAGTGCACAGCTGCAGGTGGATCAGGCTGAGGCAGCGACCAAGTCTGCCATGGGGAGGCCATCTGGCAGTTCTGGAAGTTTCTGGCAGTTTCTGGCCGTTTCTGACATACTCTGCACAGAAAAACTTCACAGAACCATGGTGCTTCAGAGCATATCAAAGGATACGAACGTGTCAGATCTGTAACTCGTTTCACATCCTTTTGATCGCCAGGAAGCTGCGGAGCAGAAGAAACGCTTGATCAAGGCAGGTGAGCATATCGACGCATCGTTACCTTTTCAGTGGTTGAATCGATTTTCGGACTCAGAAGTCTGTTGGATATGCTCAGAAGTCCCAGAAATCAGAAACAGCCCAACGTGGTGGACATCTGCAACAAGTCTGGAGCCTTATCATTATAACATGCAGGCATACAGTCATGCACTCGTGCACCCTAGAAATGAACAAAACATTTTGATCTGGTGGGGCGATCTGCTGGTAACATTCTAGGCTTTCAGAACTTTGACTGTCCGAGTCAGCGAGCTGTTTCAACTTAGTTCTGCCGTACAGATGGCAAACCAAGATGTGAAGGACTAAGTGACTAATGACTAAGAGCTTTGTGATTCTCCGCAAATGTATTATGTATAACTTGCTCAACACTGGCAACTAGAAGCAATGCAGTGTCATACAATATCCACCGAAGGAAGTTTAGAAGTCAAACTTCCGACAATATGGACAGATGAAAAGCAGAGTACAGAGGCAGAGAGGAAGAGAAAGATTAGAAGAGAGAAGAGTAGAAGAGAAAGAGTAAGAAGAAAGAAGATGGAGATGCGCGAAAAGGTAGGAAAGTCGAGATTCACTGTGCTTTTCTAATGATTTGTGGCTCCGGAGGGTCGAAAAGTAGGCTCGCTAAAGCGGCGGGTGCAGAGCCAGCTGGCCAGAGGAGAGATGAAAAATTGCACGCCGTTGTGGCGCGAAGCACATTTCCAGGTCAAAATGTACAAAACACACCAGGTGCGGACCACTTTTGGAAGTTGAGATGTTGAAAAAGTGCACGCCGTTGTGGCGCGAAGCACATTTCCAAGTCAAAATGTACAAAACGCACCACGTTCGGACCACTTTTGGAAGTTGAGATGTTGAAAAAGTGCACGCCGTTGTGGCGCGAAGCACATTTCCAAGTCAAAATGCACAAAACACACCAGGTGCGGACCACTTTTGGCACTTGAGATGTCGAAAAAGTGCACGCCGTTGTGGCGCGAAGCACATTTCCAAGTCAAAATGCACAAAGCACACCAGGTGCGGACCACTTTTGGCACTTGAGATGTCGAAAAGTGCACGCCGTTGTGGCGCGAAGCACATTTCCAAGTCAAAATGTTCAAAGCACTAGGGCCTACTAGGGGTTCGGACCACTTTTGGACGTTCAGATCTTGTTTCGCGTGGCAGGGGCAAGGGATTGCGCACTGTGTCAAAAGTGAGCAAAACGTGAAAGTTTTGTAGCATTTCCAAAAACGATGGCAGGCATGGGACATTTGAAGAGGATCTGCAAAGATGCATTTCGCCTGGCAGGCGCAGTAAAAGAGACATGTTCATCAGAGATGTTAGGAGGTCAGGGTGCTGATTTCCTGAGAGCGGTTGCATTTTGGAGCATCAGATATGTCGATTTCCTAAAATGATTTTGCGTGACAGGTGCAGCACTTCGTATGACCTGGCATCCATTTTTCATGGCAGGCGCAGTACTTTCGACAGGTGGAGTGGAAAAATCGCACAACGAATTGGTACAAGGCCGTCAGCGCTGCACTCAACTTTCCATTTTTGAAGGAAGTCTCGCAGAATTGCTTCGTTTTTGATGTTGTCAAGTTTAAAAATTGAAGAAGTCTCGCAGAATTGCTTCGTTTTGGGTGTTCTCAAGTTCAAAAATTGAGGAAGTCTCGCAGAATTGCTTCGTTTTGGATGTCGTCAACATTGAAAAATAAAGAAGTCTCGCAGAATTGCTTCGTTTTTGATGTTGTCAACTTTGAAAAATGAGAGAGAGAGAGAGAGAGAGACAGAGAGAGAGAGAGAGAGAGATGGATGGATAGATAGATAGATAGATAGATAGATAGAGAGAGAGAGAGATAGATAGATAGATAGATAGATAGATAGATCGGTAGGTAGGTAGGTAGGTAGGTAGGAGGGTAGATAATCAAAGAAAGAGAGAGAAACAGAGAAAGAAAGAGAAAGAGGAGACCTCAACCACCTTTCGGTCCATCAGCGGCTTCGCTCTGCCATCCCTGATTCACAACAACCAACTTCTCCTATAGGTTTCCTATTTTTGAAACTTCCGCCACCGCCTTGTGCGGTACTACTGGTAAATTGGTCATTGGTCAAGTATCAACAAGCAAAAAATCTGTCAACTCCAACATTCCATCCATTTCCATCCTATCAGATCTGATATAGCCAGAGTCCGAAAACCACTGACCCTGCCAGGCCACGTTCCAAAAAATATTCTGGAATGAGTACACTGGTGGAATGAGTACAAGTCTCAGGGCCTTGGGTGGGACAGGATTTGATTGGAACTTCGGGGAAGGCTTTGCAGATGATGAGATATGAGGGTTTCCTAAAATGTGGGGACCCTTAAATCATCAATTTTTCCCCACATCTTTGTGTGTGGGGTTCTTGTTTTTGGTTCTGTATCCCGCCGCCTCCTTCCGCCTCCGCCTCCTCCCGCCGCCTCCTCCACACACAGCTTGCTCACACACACCTTGTCCTCACACATCTTGTCCTCACACATCTTGTCATCACACATCTTGTCGTCACACACCTTGTCCTCACCAACTTGTCCTCACACACCTTGTCCTCACCAACTTGTCCTCACACAACTTGTCCTCACACACTTTGTTCACACACAACTTGCTCACACATACCTTGTCCTCACACATCTTGTCATCACACATCTTGTCGTCACACAACTTGCTCACACACACTTTGCTCACACACACACACACCTTGTCCTCACCAACTTGTCCTCACACACTTTGTTCACACACAACTTGCTCACACATACCTTGTCCTCACCTGCGCTTTGCGTGGCAGGCGTGGCACTTGGTGACACCCACCTGCGCTTTGCGTGGCAGGCGTGGCACTCACTGACATCCACCTTCACTTTGCGTGGCAGGCGTGGCACTTACGGCACTGGGCGCCGAGCAACCTTGACGCAGCCACTACAATAAGATCTGCAGAGACTGAGTTGCAAAGCACAATAGAACTGCGCGCAACAGTGTCGGAAATTGCAGCTCCAAAACCGGATGTCGACGCCAAAGCAGAAAAAAGCCGATTTTGAAGCACTTTTTAAAAGGATTTTTAAAAGGAAAATTACTATACCAAAATTGCGAAAATCACTATCGCAGCCTGGATGCTGCCACTCCAATACGATTTACGATGTTCAGCTGCAAAAGACAATAGTATTACGCATGCAGCCCCGGCACCGAGCAACCTTGACGCAGCCACTACAATGCGATCTGCAGACACTGAGTTGCAAAACACAATAGAACTACGCGCGACAGTATCGGAAATTGCAGCTCCAAAACCGGAATCACTATCGCAGCCTGGATGTAGCCACTCCAATACGATTTACGATGTTCAGCTGCAAGAGACAATAGTATTACGCATGCAGCCGCGGCACCGAGCAACGTTGAGCACACAAGGTGTCGTGCTCCGGCTTCCTCCCCAAAACATAGCCCATGCAACATTCATGCAGCCATTACAATGCGATCTGCAACCACAGCTTCAGGAAACGCATAGAACTACACCACAGGAACAACCACTTGTTGCAAAACACATAGAAGGAACCAATCGCGTCCGGAACGCCCGCAGCCGCACCCGTCGCACACACGAGGTACCTTTCATCGTCGCCTGCAGCCACTTTACACGGAAAAACACAAGGTTTCGTGCTCCGGCTTCCTCCCCAAAACATAGACCATGCAACATTCATGCAGCCATTACAATGCGATCTGCAACCACAGCTTCAGGAAACGAATAGAACTACACCACAGGAACAACCACTTGTTGCAAAACACATAGAAGGAACCAATCGCGTCCGGAACGACCGCAGCCGCACCCGTCGCACACACGAGGTACCTTTCATCGTCGCCTGCAGCCACTTTACACACGGAAAAACACAAGGTTTCGTGCTCCGGCTTCCTCCCCAAAACATAGATCATGCAACATTCATGCAGCCATTGCAATGCGATCTGCAACCACAGCTTCAGGAAACGCATAGAACTACACCACAGGAACAACCACTTGTTGCAAAACATATAGAAGGAACCAATCGCGCCCGGAACGACCGCAGCCGCACCCGTCGCACACACGAGGTACCTTTCATCGTCGCCTGCAGCCACTTTACACGGAAAAACACACGGTTTCGTGCTCCGGCTTCCTCCCCAAAACATAGCCCATGAACCATTCATGCAGCCATTACAATGCGATCTGCAACCACAGCTTCAGGAACTACACCACAGGAACAACCACTTGTTTCAAAACACATAGAAGGAACCAATCGCGTCTGGAACGACCGCAGCCGCACCCGTCGCACACACGAGGTACCTTTCATCATCGCCTGCAGCCACTTTACACGGAAAAACACAAGGTTTCGTGCTCTGGCTTCCTCCTCAACTCACCACTTCCCTTCCTCACCACTCCCCTTCATCATCACTTCCCTTCTTCACCACTTCCCTTCCTCACCACTTCCCATCGTCACCGCTTCCCTTCCTCACCACTTCCCTTCTTCACCACTCCCCTTCATCATCACTTCCCTTCTTCACCACTTCCCTTCCTCACCACTTCCCATCGTCACCACTTCCCTTCCTCACCACTACCCATCGTCACCACTTCCCATCGTCACCACTTCCCATCGTCACCACGTCCCTTCATCACCACCCCCTCATTGTCAGCACCCTTCATCAAGGTCAATTCCACCGCTTCTTATTCTTTTGTTATGTATTGATATGTTATGTATTGTTATACGATCTACCGCCCTTCATCATTTCAAATCTCAGAATTCTATTTGTCCTTAACACGGAAGTATTGCTTCCCAACTTCCTTTGATTAGGAAATATTAGGGAATCAAGTATTTGTGAAGGATGTGACAGTATGCATTTGGCTGTAGTATGCTGTAGTGCATTTGGGGTGAGTACTCCTGGAAAACAGACATTCCAGGACGAAACGCGGAACGACAATGCAAACTAATCACAAGTCCGCTCCCTGTCCATGTTTTCATACCGAGCCAAGGATTTACTTCCTATCTGGCAGTGACAGTGATTGAGATGCACACAGAGCTCAGTCATATCTGCACATCAACTGTTTGCACATCAGTCATCAGTACCACGATGCAAGATTGCGATTGCCACATTGTTACATGTCAAATCAAAAGACACCACGACGCAGTGCAATTGCGAGCAAAACCTCTATGGAATTTCAGCTAGTCCCATTGAGTCACCACACGATCATCATCGAGTATAATGATCGCCAACCCTAGTAGGGGTCGTTTCAATTTCCCAAATTGATGATAGATCTGATAAGGGACTTCACGTGATTTCGGTACTTTTTGAGAAGAACGGCGATTTTGATGGAATTTCGAAGATTTGTAACCATTGTGCAGTGCAATGTGACTTCCATGGTGCTCTTATGTACGTAGTAAATTTGAATCTCTCCTTTCCGGTAGGCGCAAAAAATGGGGAAAGAATTCACCCGAGAGGAGTTGTGCATATTGGATGACGTGATTCAGATTCAGTGCGCGGCCTGACAGCCTGGTTGGGATATCCAACTTTTTGCCAAAAGCATGGTAAAACACGTCAAAAAGACGACAGGCGCATTTTAGATTGCAATTTTTTTCCCTGATTTCTTTGCTTCGTGCCAGCACTGGGTCGAGGATAGTTTCGTTTGCGAGTTAGATGCAAAGAGCATTTGCACATCGGGAAGTCCTCTGCTGGAGCCCATGGCAGTTTCGGTAGATAGAATGATGACAGGCCATTGTATTTGGTGGGTAACCTAGACACCGTATTTTTGGTTGTATATGGGATATACATTTGCATATTATCCCCATGATTTCTCCATTCATTCCCATTATATCCCATAATGTCCCATTATTAAACCAATATGACTGGACAGCCCCATAACTCTTTCGTGGTTGGCTCCCCATTTTGAACGGGAAATCCTCAATTTTCCTGGTTCGCTTCCATTTTTTTTTGGTTGTGGGCCAAATTGGGTACCACAAACCTGTTGGTTAATCATCATTGTCCGATAAAAATAGTTTGGCATTCCACTTTGCAGGGGTAAACCTCATCCATGCACAGCAAACTCCTATGTTGGGATGTCAATTAGTTTCGCAGTTTTTCTGACGACCATCAGTCATCTGGAACCCAGATTTGGCTCGAGATTGCAAACTACTTTTGACTGGGTCATCCAGCAGACTCTCAACGTGTGGCACAGAAATTGGATTCGCAATTACACATACTCACAACAGTACGTACACTCATCTCTATCCATTTGGAGGCCATTTCATGCAATTCAAAGTTTGAGTTCTAAACTTCCTTCGACAAATACATATTAATATACATATACATATCCATATACATATACATATCCATATCCATGTACATATACATATCCATATCCATATCCATATCCATACATATATCCAAATACATATACATATACATATATATATATATCCAAATACATATACATATACATATACATATCCATACACATATCCAAATACATTTACAATCCATATACATATACATATCCATATCCATGTACATATACATATACATATCCATATCCATACACATATCCAAATACATATACAAATATCCATATCCAAATGCATATACATATCCATATCCATACACGTATCCAAATATATATACATATCCATTTACATATACATATCCATATACATATCCATGTACATATACATTTCCATATCCATATACAAATACATATCCATATCCATACACATATCCAAATACATATAGATATACATATCCATATGTTTGTCCATCTATTTTTCCATGAAACCCTCCACAGTGCCAATGTACTGACCCTACAATGGTAGGCGACCTGACTGGGTGAAGGGCTTCCACAGGTGAATTGGTTTCTTTCACAAGGCCACCTTATGGATTTGTGTTGGATATGTGTGTATTATATATCCAACAGTTATAGTATATATCTAACTATAGTGCATTATAGTATATATATATATATATTGTGGACATATATCATATACTATAGTATCCTATAGTTAGATGGGCGGAGAAGGTACAACACCAACAAAAATAACTTGGGCAGCGCCTCCTTGTATGGGATTTGCTTTTCCTCATAGATCTGACCTTGGTGTAGCAGGCCATGAGATTTGATGATGAAAAAGACGGAGACACAGGGTGCGCCACTTTGCTTGGTGGGATCGTAGTAAGCACAAGTTCAAACCTAGTTGAATGCACAAATCCAAGAGAAAAACACATACTCACTTATGCTCGCAGGTGACTTCCAAATCCCAATTTTGAAATCGGAGAATGCTGACCATGGAGACGTTATTTTCGTTTCGTTTTGGTGTTTTTTTCTTCTTGAAGAACACTGTTTTGTGAGAATGGTAATCCTCTTTGATGAACTCTTCATCATTTACAGAAGTTGATGTACAAATTATATCACTCGTAAAACCACATCCCAGCTTATATCACAGTTTCATCCACTGATATCACAGTCACAGTTTAATCAAATTATATCAGATAATCAGCTTATAGAGCCCCATCCCATCCACTCTTTAGTGATTTTTATTTTTCTCACGGGCGCTGTACGAATCGTAGGACAGCGCGCTTGGGTCCCAGCTGAAACTCAGGATCTGTCCCGAGCATCCAGATTTGGAAATGGGGAAATATGGGGAACATGCTTTATTTTTCAGACTCAGATATGAGTAATATAGAACAATATGAGGTTAGACATGCGTAATGTAATGTCCAGCCCAAATCAAGAACGCACTGGGTTGTTTTGTTTCTTTGATAGGGGAGTACCATTTCAAAGGCAGATGCAGATTGTCACGATTTGGAGGGTACCTCCTTATCAATCAACCGGTGTTGATCTGCTTGCGGTTGACATTACACGAACAATCTGGTGATTACACCTAAACATAACCTAGACCATAGTTTGCAATATCTGGGCTTTGCAGCCGCAGAGTACAGGTTTGCCGTAGAATCTACTACGACACACTACATATAGATATGCATTCTATGAGGACTAGGACACAGAGTGTAGAATATGCACTTGCTGCAGCATATTAGAAACCAAGGAATGAAGCCAATGATTGTGGGATATTTCTCTTTCTTGTTCTGTCTCCAAATGGGTCATCCAATTCCTGCTAAGCGTCCCAAGAAATTACCAAGGCGCCTGGTTCATGTTACGGGAGACCATTTGGGGACCCAGAGATCACATCTTTCAGCACTTGGAACTTGGATCATGCTTTGCATGGCATCAGTGGGTCAGTTCAGTGTTGACCCAGGCGGGATTTTCTCACAGCCCTACAAGGCTGCGCCAATGGGGGGAAGCTGTTGAAGTGGACGCATTGCTGAGTTGTCAACCACAGCTATTCATAGATATTGACGATACAAACTGTAGCCTGTCTTTAAATTTGTGCCCGCTGAACTCTAGGCCTGTAGTGAGAAGCCGTTATCACTGGCACAATGCTTGAGTGCTTCTGCATCTTCTGTGCTGTCAAGTCTGTCAACTCTCAGGACAACGCTTGAGATGCAAGGGCGAGAGTGAGAACAGCAGCGGCAGCCAAGGTTCTCATGGGCACATGCCTCAACCGCCGCAGAGCAATCTACAGAGCACTTCAGCACTCCAAGCAAAAACATGTGCATGAAGTCTGGCTGTTTGAGGCTTCTCCGTGTTTTGTAAATGCATGCAGCACACATATACCACATGTACTGTATGACATTTACGACAGGTAAGACACGTAAGACACGTAAGACGTGACTCAGTAAATGACCAGATCGAGGAGATGCCAATGGACATCATCGACCTGATTTGAGCAATGAATTCGTCGTAAAGGTGAGGCACTGATCAAATTGATTCAGGTTTGGTCTCTATCAATGAGATGCTTTTAACAGAATATATATATATACATATAGAGTATATTTCGCTTGATACTTTTCTAGTGACTCTAGAGCTGGCAGCGTTCACACTATGGCTCAGCTTAGGTTTCAATCATCATGTTGGCCTTATAGAAGGTTCTGCCAACTAAATGGCTTCATGTTCAGCTTTTTCTTGGTTTGTTGATGTTTGATGTAGCCTACTGTATATGTTGGTTCGTTACGGTTCCGGAAACCATGCGCTGACTGGTGGTTCGACATGATTGTATTTTGTTTTTAGATTGTTATCCCCACTGGAATTGTAGCTTTAGGATGGATTCGATACAACAATCAGCTGTATGTGTTGCATCGCACCAATTAAAAACATGTTTCCCATTCCTTGCCAGTGGCCCAATCCAAGAATTGGATGATGGAAACAAAAATATAAATTTCCAAGTAAAAAAGATGTTTCCCAACGTTTCCAACTTTAAATGTGTCCCTTCAACCCACCCAGGCTTTCGCTTTCACCACAGTGCTGCCGGCTGTGTGTCGGCCTTGGCCGGCCAGTGGTCAGAATCCGAACGAGCCTTCAAGTCGGATCAAGCCGTACTAGGTGCCATGGGCCATGGGCTATGCCGGCCACGCCGCCAGGGCTGTATGGCTTGAAGCGGTGTTTGCTTCTACAACCTTTTTTTTTCTCAGAAATACATTTTTTAATGCCCCCCATAGCCCCAAGAAAAAAATATAATTATATAGTTTCACCCTGAGAAGGCAAGAAGAACACATTCCACCGGGGTTTCGACGGGGTCTTGTAGAGCTTGATCCTAATGACTTGGCTGCCAGGGCATGATGTGACTACGGTGTATCCCAGCTCAATGGTCTTGCAGCTGGCCGGTGGAAAAGATGGAAACACCATCCGGAGCCTCGCGGATGCTTGATTGGACTGTTTATCACATTTTTGTTTGCATAGATTTGCTGAAGATATGATTTTATTTAGTTTTTCCATGTTTTTCCCATCCACTACTTGGGGAATCTATAGGGGATATGCTCTATTTGTCGGCGGGTTCAGCAAGGACTTGATAGGGCTGATGGACCTGAATCCATTTGGGATTTCTGAAGACGGGAGACCCCAACACCCAAGTTATCATCCGAAATTGATCATTGTCACAGGGGAAACACCAGTGGTTTTGGCCTACCCCAAGTTTGACAAACATCGATTCAAGGGGCAATGTATTTTGCTCTGCCACACTGAAAGATTTGGAGATTTGCCTGGGCTTTAGGTGGGGCGAAATGACCTCGCAAAGACTTGGGTTAAGCTGCAAGAAAATGCTAAAACGTATTCAAAGGGTGATCAAGGCAAAAGAAATAGCGCCTAAGCTGATTGGTGAAGAGTTTGTATGGTTCATGTGTTGGCAAAGTTGATGGAGGAGCCCAAGGTTATGCATTCTGCAAGGGGTGTAGGGGGACCCTATTTAGAGGCAAAGGGCATGGATTTTCTCAGAGGGAACGTTTGGATTTGACCCATTTGGACTATCAAAAAGATACAGTAGAAATGTAAACTCGTACGCACGTAGTGGCCATTTGTTTTTCTAGTTGTTTTTTTTTTTGGGGGTTGCTGAGTAGGACTTTCGGCGGATTTTGTGTGCCTGTTGATTTGTGAGGTGTCACGTCATGTTCATATTTGATATCAGGAGACAACTGGAGTGCACTGCCTGAAGTTGAACGCCGGCACCCTGACTGGCTACTTGAAGAAAAAGATGCCAAGAGAGAACCAAAGGCTGGATGTGGATCAGCTAAACGACTGAGTCGTTTTTGAGGGTTTTTCCATGGCGAGTTGTTGCGAGTGTAACATGTGTAAGTGTTTTTGAGGGAGTGCTTGAGGCGTGATGAATCGAATGATTGATATGGTGCAGGCCTACAGCATATCAATGCACTGCACATTTCGATGAACAGACACTATCATAAAGAAACCTCAAGATGCACAGTATCATGTCACATTGTACTTACTAGAAATCCTTGTTTATTTATTTGCTCATGTTTTGTATTGTCCCAACATCATGCACACGTATTTGAAATACGTGGAACATGTACACTATTTATCGTATAAAGCAATATCATACATGTTGTGCATAACATGTACATACAGCATATATCTCTAGACATGCGACAGCATGTTATTGCATCATACCATGTGACATCGGAGCATGCGAGGTCGTATCAAGTTGTGTGATAAAAAATGTATCATTTTGACTCCTGTCAATCGATACCATTTTATGTAATATCACAGTTGAAATATACCGACCCCTGAGCTCCACTATGTATAGCATAGGTAGTAGGTCATGTGTAGAGCACTGCCGTAGCTATGAGAACCATTAGTCCCCAAGTAGTACATCCAATATATGTACAGTTGTAGCACCACATGTATAGAAGCGTTATACATGTAGAGTAGTCATAGGTAGAAGTAGGTACTTACCCCTAACCCTAACAACAACCAGGGTCAGGGGATAACTAAGTACGCTGCTGACCCCGTGGCTCAAGTGCCCCATAGCAAAAAGGGGTGCTTGTTCTTGTTTTCATGCGGAGTGTTGGTGAATTGGGTTCTGTTTTGGGGTTCCCGGTTTGTCCCTCCGTTTGTCTGGTTATCAGCCGTAAGGCTTGTTAGTTTAGGGAACCTAAATCACCAACACTTTGATTAGGCCCTAACTTTTCTCGCTTTACTTTTCGCTGTCACTTTTTGCATGCCCACAGATACGTCTGAGGAGGTCGCTGAGTTACTCGCGACCGAAGCTCCAGCGGACGAGGGGGAGGGAGCGACGGACGCAGAGAGGGTTGAGCAGCCTGTTCCCCAATCTGTGGAAGTTGCGACCGAACCTGTCGTCTCCTGGGCAGACGCATCTGAGGATATTTTTGCGCCCGAGCCTTTTCTTGAAGGAACATCTGCAGCAACTGACACAGATCGAGCCGAAGGACATCTGTTGGAGGTGAAGCAGGAGGAGTTCCAAGAGGCCACAGCATTGGGTGCCGTTCTTTCTGTGATTGGAGTGCCAGAAGAGGTCGCTGACGAAGTCGCGACGGACACTGCAGACCAAGCTTTTGATCAGGTTGAGGCTGACCCCAACGAAGTTCCAGCTGAAACCGCCTTTGCTGACTTAGATCGTGTGAAGGAAGAAGGTCAAGACCGTCCTGCAGGTGAGCCGTTGCCTCTTGCTGAGCAAGCCGATCCAGAAGTTGAGACAGCTGATCTTTTAGGTTTAGGTGACGAGGCGGGTCCAGTAGGAGAAGCATCCGTTGCATCCGAACCATCTGCATCCGTGCCTGAGCCTGTGGTCGCTGACACATCCGGTGTCGCGACTGAAGCCAACACTAATTGCCCCGGTGACATAGTCCCTCCACCAACTAGCCCTAATCTTGTTGAACCCGGCACCGATCCTATCCAGGTAGGCCATTCCCCCGCAACTTCATCTAATCCCCCAAGACAAAGGGTTAGGTCAAGTAGGGGTGGTGCCACAACCAGGTGGCAAGAAGCAAAGCGAGCTTGGTGGAACGACTTCGAGGCATACCAAAATTGGCTTTATTGGAATTCGGGAGGTGATATTGCAGGTGGCTTCTGGTTAAGAAAAATATCTTACGAACACGCCGACGAAAGTCTTCGCTGGTTGATAGCTCTTCATTCAAGACTTATTGGGGAGTTCCCAACATCACAGTGTTTAGCTTTAGCCTACAATATCCTTATCCCCTACAAAGAGTGGGCTCACATCCATGGGTTGGACAGGCGTAGAGGTACTGCCCACGCACAGCAAGTGATTGATTCCGGTGAATTACCTCCAAAAAGGGTCATTAACCAACGAATCTTAGGGGCAGAGCACCCACGCGCAGAAGAGTGGGATATATATTATAGATATATAGGTCCACAGCAGCAGCCCCGGCCAAAGGGGGTTAGGCCAGCTGCCGCAACACCCGTTGCTGGCGCGGCAAGTGGTAGCGCAGACACAACTCCGGTTGCCAAGCAACCCAAGGAGCCTGGGCACCCACCGCCCAACTGGCAACCCTCATTGAGGGCACCAAACCATCCGGTCCAACCGCCGCATCCGAGGGTTACTGTCTCTGTCCATCCAGTCCCACAAGCCCCAAAGTCAGATTCTCAAGGGGTCGCTGCCTCTGGGCGCGACGTAGCACCAGTCCCAGTAGCTAGCCCTGCTAGGCCACCACCCAAAGCTAGGCCCAAAGCTCCTGATTCTAGTGCCACCACCCTTGCAGATAGAGTTCGTGGTTTACCACCTCCACCTAATACCATTGCCCCTAGACCGCCTTCTCATAAACAACCACCTTTACCACCATTACCGCCTCCTAATACACCACCACCTGGTGATAATTTTCCACCCCCACCATCTCATCCACCGCCAACTGCACAGGAGCTCGCTGCCCGCAGTTCCCAACGTGCAGAGGCGCGAGAAGAGGTTGCTCCAGCGGATCCCAACGATCCACCGCAAGAGGAGCAGGAGTGGGTTGCGGAAGAGGCGGAGGAAGAGGAAGTTTAGAGGAGGACGAAGTAGTTGAGGTTGAGGTTGAGGCCGAAGCTGAACCCAAATTCCCTGACTTCACAACAACAGAACACGGCCGTGAGGTTTCCACGCGCCGTCGTAGGCCTAAAAGAACTAGGTCCAATCCGCCATTGCCTGTCAATCTAGTCCCAAGGGAAACCCGTGAACGAATTGAACTTAATCAAGAACTTTATAGAGCCCGAGCCATAACCGGTGTTTCTAGAAGACCTCTTGCTTTAAGACCCCAAGTGTACGGTTACCCCGAAATTAGAATTGACTCCGCTGGCACCTGGGCTAGGGTCGCTGATCCTCCGATCGCGTACGCGCCATAGACTTTGCCTTTTATCATCCCTCACGCCGAGGCTCCAGAGCTTGGGGTCAACCCACACGAGCTTCCCGACTCGTTGTGGCGAGATCCTACACTTAGATCCCATCGGACAGTTCTTGGTTCAAGTAATTTAGACCCCAATAGTGTCTATAACATTGCCACCAATAACCCCGAGACCGAATCTGAGGGCTCTAAAACTGCTGAGACTCGAACTGCCAGGTTTGTATCATCAGCCCAGGCATTTGTCGGCCAGCAAGAACCGTTTGACGCTGGCTTCGTTGAGCGCACCCCTGCCCGTCCAATTGAGTCTCCACCAAAGAGACAACGCCCTAACATAAGAACCTCTCAAATCCAACGTGATAAGCCGGCACAGCCCCGAAAAGATCCAGTTTCTGCTGCACCAACACCACCTGCAGCCCCTACAGTACCATCTTTGACTGTTCCCCCATTAAGCAGTTCTAGTAGTTCAGCTTATCCTCCCTGGAGGCAGTCCTTGCAAAGTGCTGGAAGTGGGGTCGCTGACACAGCCCGTGTCGCGACAGAGACTGTATCAGAGCCAGCCGGCTCTCCCGTTGCACGATCCAGATCAAGAGCACCCTCAGCCGAGACTGCGCCTGCAGTTGCTGCCAAAACCAATAGGGGAAGGGAAGTACCAATTTCAAATAAGATTTCATCTAAGTCTCGCAAAAGAGCTAGTTCCGTTCCAGTGCCAAGACGTGCAAAGGGGGCTGCTGTCCCCGACACGCCTCAAAGGCCAGAACCTCTACCGCCAGCTCCAGAGCCTAAGAAGAATCTGCCGTGGAAACATCCACCTGTGACACTTGCCGCACCTGTGGCACCTGCCGCACCCGTGGTAATTCCCCCAAGACCTAATAGGCCAGTTCCCCCTAATCCAGCTAATCTCAAGCCCGTAAAACCTCCTCCGCCAGGAATCGAGAGGGCAAGACCTGCTGACCAATCGTCCCGAGATCTGCCTCCGCTTGATCCCGAAGGACAGCAGCAACAGCAAGAAGAACAAAGCTCAGGCTCTGGCCTTGCACCCCACGTCCGTGGGCGGCCTTTGCCTGAACCAAACCCAGATCGGCCAGAGGGGGTCGCTGGTACTGTACCGCGACATTACCAACAACAACCCAATTTAGTCTCTAAGGTAGTCCACGTTAGTTCATCCAACGTAGTTGTTTGCATTGACTGGCACGATACCATTGACCAAGCTCTCAACCCCATTGGTGAATTGTCTTCCCATCTAGTTGAAAAGCTTCGTGCATTGACTAGGGTTGCTGGTAATCAAATTGAGTTCCATATCGTTTCATACGCCGGCCAATCTAAGATAGAAAGCACTAAAGCTGGTGCTGATCACGTGATTGGCCAATTGGTCGCAGAAGGTTTGCCATTTAGAGAGTTGCACCTTGCCCGCTATCCTTGCGGCAGGCAGGGCAAATCATCTATCATCTCTGCACTCCAAGCACACTGTCTCGTGGACGACCGGTCCGACATTATAAACGAGTGCAAGCAACTTGGCATTAAAACCATCCGATCAGAAGGGCGTGCTGATAAGGAGCTCTGCTGGGTCGCAGAAATAGAGGACTGGCTCCGGCACGAGGGCATCAGTTACATCCTGCACGCCCGCCGTCCAGTGCCGCTTAGGGCCAATCAATTTTACCCGAATTTCGGGGGCCAGGACGATCGAACACTTTGGTAGACCCTGGCACAAGTCCAGCGGTTCTACAACATCCGGTAGGTGCATCCGAAACGCCGAGGTAGCTGAGCTTGCTCGCTACACTCCGTCGGTCTGTCCCTGTCGTTTGCTGAGTGTCTTTTGTCCCACAGCATTTTGCCTTTTGTTTTTAGTTCAGTGTTGTTTCTGTGGTCAGAGCTAGGGTCATTACCGCTAGCGAAGCCATAGTTCATCCGAACTTCAACGCAACCTGAATTAATTTCAACTGCACTCTATTATCTTAATATCCAACTTGCGGAGACATTGTTGGTTGAGGTAGTATTGTGCTGCATTGGTCTTTTGTCCCATCACTGCAAACTTTTGCTTGGAACGCTGAGCAAAGCTCGCGTTGGATCACGTCGTTGCAGTTGAGCGCAAAAGTTCAGCCGAGTTTGGGTCAAGATGTCAGGTATTTCTCCCCCTTCTGATCCTAGTTCATCTAACAGTAGGTCAAGGAGTAGTCCTGAAACTTCTAATCCAAATGCAACAAGGGTCCCGGCGGTTGTTACCTCCCTGGTTCCACGAAGAATCCAGTTGCCTTCTTCTAGGGATGCCATGCGTGTTGATGAGTCATCTGATGCTAGTGTGGAAGCATCTCAACATAGTAGATTTAGGCAAAGGGGTCCCCATGGTCCAAATCCAAGCAATAGTCCTGATGAAGATAACCCTGTAGACCTTAGTGCAACCCAAGCCACTTTCCTTGCGGGTGCTGCTGTAACCCAAGCGCACCATGCCGCCACTATCGCAGACCATGCTAGTAATGTTGCCATCCAATCCCAATTAGAAGCCTTCCAAGCTAGACAAGTCATCGCACAGCAGCAATCCGACTTTGGTCAGGTCGCTGCAGAAATGCGCGACGCTGCAGCACGAGCCATCCTGCACAACCAGGAGGAAGCTCACGCCGCTCTGGCTGAGAGGGACAGGGGTTCGGAGTTGTTTGAGCACAACCTCACACAACATGCCCAACAATTAATTTTGGGGCTAGGCAGCATGCTCAGCAGGAAGTCTTAGAGAGTCAAGCGGTTTTGCAAAGGGAAGCCCAACAATTTGTGGAATCTAATGTTAGACCACTTCAACAACAAATCAATTTGGGTAACCAACAATTGGCCACTCGGGAAGTTGAAATAACCGAAAGGGATACTAGGATTGCTCTCCTTGAGCATTAGCTGGCAGAAGCCAGGCGCCAACACAACTTGGCTGTAGCATCCCCGGTTCCAGTTTCCCCCATTTCAGGTTCTGCCCTCATGGACTTACTTGCGGATTTCCCCCAAGAAAATACTAGTCAAAGGGTAATTCCTGAAGAGCAAACTATGGATAACTTCGATCTGTTTGAAGGTTATAATCCAGCTCCAGCTCAAAGACCAAATGTTCGTGCTAGGCCTTTTGGTTCCCCACAAAATACTTCAGTTCCCCTGCAAGAGGTCGCAAATCCAATGGTTGTAGAGGCAACTACTTGGGCCGCCCCCAGGGTTTCTGTGGGTCAATCATCCCATGAAGTAGCACCAAATGTTGTTCCGTCCATGCCTCAATCTTTTCACCCTCCGGGTGCCATACCCGTGACTGTTATGGCGAACCCCTAACCTGCGGATTTGGCAGTTGCCAACTTGTCCATGCCAGCAAATGCCATGGTACCTAGCGCTAATGTTGCAAGTGGTTCGAATCCAACAGAATCAGCTTTAGTCCAACAACTTTTAGCTGAAGTGAGTAGATTGACCAATGCATTGCAATCGCAACAACAGCAACTTCAACAGATGCAACAACAACCACAGCAGCTTACAGCCCATGCACCCCTGCTGATAGCACCTCCGTGCACGCCCCCAAAGGGCGCTGCTGCTAGCGCACCGGGCTTAGGTCCAACCAATGCTAGTGCTGCGGGCACTCCCTGTGCAAACTCACGTTTTGGGTCCATAGGTCGTGCACCACCACCGCAGCAGGTGTTGCCGCCAGGGTTGCCGCCACTTCCGTTGGCGCAACAGGGTTTAGAACAAACCCTTGTTGACAATACCGCATCTTATCACCATATTGGTTCTGCTAATAGATCAGTTGATTCAGGTAGCTCAGAGTCCTCCTCGGATTCTGGTGAGTTTCGCTCAGTGCGTGCCCCATTAGTCCTTACTGAATGTAGGATTTGTGGTGACCTCCATGAAGAGATCGAATGCCCGCACCTTACCATGAACCAACCCTATTTAGCCCCACAGCCACCTGCCGTTAACTACGCGGATGATGAAGAAGATACCATTAGGGTAAAATCCTTAGCTGACATGGTTTTTCCGAATCCACCAGAGAACGCAGGTCAAGCCCGTGGATATATCAATCAGGTGTTGATGTCAATAGGCAAACTCCAAAAGACCCCCGGTAATGAAGTTTACCAATGGGCCCAAGAGTGCCTAACTAATGATGAAACTGTTCTTCAAGCCGATCCTAGGTACCCCCGCACTGATCGAGAGATCGCTTCTAGGCTCATAAAGACCTGTAAGCGCGGTAGGTTTGGTCTTGTTTTTCAGCAAATGGTAGAAGCAGAGCGCGCAGCTAGTGGTGCAATGCCTTGCGGGCGCGCGATGTTGCGTAAAATATTCAAACATTTCCAACTCGAGCGTGACCGCATCGGCATGCTTGGCGAGCGAAATCTGTTGTCCCTTAAGGTCGCTGGTAACACGGTAGCTGACTTAGAAGCCTTTAGGGATAAGTATATTTACGTAATGTCTACCATCCCCTTAGAGGATATGCCGCGACAACAAACGCTGTTTAACCATCTCATCGACGAGCTAGAGCGCAATGCCGTGATCGCCCCAAAAGTTGTTAAAGCTAGAGAGGCCCGACTAGATAGCCATCGTCGCACCACAGACTGGTTATGGTCTAAGGTTGATCTTGCCATCCAACTTGATCAGCAGAAGCGTAATCGCGCCGAGTTTGACAAACAGCTGAAGTTGAAGCCTGCTGCCGGCTATGCCGGTACCCAACATACCCCCGATGATAAAATCGCTGGTGCCCCTGCACCAACCCCTAATCCCAAAGCTAAGGCCACGCCTAAAAGCCAGGGTTCAGGGGGGGGTAATCCTCAACCAAAGAAAACCCCTAAAAAGGAGGACGTGAAGGCAGCTCCTGCCCCAAAGGCGAAGCCCAAAGCTAAGCCATCCGGCCCAAAGCCGCCTCCGCCCAACCGAAAGGGCAGCACGACCCCGCGTGGGGAAGAAGCTAGGAAAGTAGCAAAAATGAGCGCTTCCGAAAAAGCCAAAACCCCTTGCATGTTCTATGCGTACAATGCATGCAAAGCTAAGTCGTGCGCGTTCCTCCACTCAGACACCAACAAGTATAAGGGACCTCCTCCTAGAGCACTTGGTAAAAGTGGTAAAGCCCCTGCCAAAGCTGCTGCTAGTATGGCAACTGTCATAATCCCAGAGGTCGCTGCCGATGGCGCGACTAATAATCCTGACCCCATCAATGCCATGCCAATGAAGGCCTCCAAATCCATCCCTTGGCTTTGGGACACGGCCGCAGGTCGACACTTGATTGGACGCCAAGCCCTCACACCAGCCATGAAGGAGCACTTGCAGCAATCACCCAATCCTGTTGCTTTTGCTACCGGAGGTGGCAGCCAGCCTGGCCAAGAGTCACTAGCCTTTAATGGAAGTAAGATTCTTGAAGGTGAAGAGGTCTATGTCCTTAAAGAATGTCCTCCCGCACAAAGCATTGGTAAGACTGTCATAGATAAGGGTTACATGTTTGTCTGGGATCCTAGAGAGAATGTCCCCTACTTGATAGCTCCTGAAAATATCAACAGGTGTAGGATGAAAGTTCCCCGGAACGCTAGAATCTGTGCATCTAGGGTAGTTGAATATGTTCCCCAGTATGATGAAGAGCTGACCCCACGCCATTTTGTGCCCAGTGAGCACCTTGCTCCTGTCTCAACTGCCGTGCCAGCTCCACCTGTGGAAACTGATGCTCCCGCTGATGATGAAGAAGATCCTAATGACCCCGGCTATGCCCCTAGCTTTGGTGGTAGTGACCTTCCTAGTCCGTCAGAATTAGATGAAATTCTAGATCCCAAACCTGTTGAGGACGCTGCTGGGCCCTCTAGCGCGTCGGAGCCTAAACACCCAATGGATGATAAGCTTTTGGTAGAGCTAGGTGATGGTGAGCCGCCTAAGGATGAAGTTCTAAAGCAGCAAGCCACTAGCCCTGAACATTTGCGTACCCATTTTCCCAAAAATCCCTACTGTCCTTTGTGCCATATAGCAAAAGATACCGCCATGAGGGTTTCACATGTCAAAGATGGCAAAGCCGATGATTTTGTTGATCCCCCAAAGCAGCCGCTAGAACAGCTTGCTACGGATGATGTTATCTTAGCTAAAGGGTCCGAACACATGGGTGTAGGTATAGGGGGAATAAGGTCGCACCATGTCATCCGCGATGCGTACTCCGGTGCGCGTGTTGCATACCCATTGTCCAAACGTACTGCTGACGCGCATGCTCGCAACTTTAGACATTTCTTAGGACTGCGTGGATCAGAGCTCACCACCCGAACGTTCATCAAAATGGACGAAGCCGGCGAGCTTGAGCAGGCGGCACATGCCGTAGGCATGGTTCCAGAAACCTCGTTGCCGAACAGATGGCCCCACAATGCCATCCTCGAGAGAGATGTTCGAGAGGAAAAGGAATGTTGCCGCACTATTCACCTCCAATCTGGCCTTCCCTATGAGTACCACACATATAGCTATCCATATGCTTGCCTTTCAATGTCATTCGACAAGCCTTCAATAGCTGACCCCGACAAAACCCAATGGGAGTCGCTTACTAGGAATAAGTTTGATGGCATGAGGTTATGCTTTGGTCAGTTAGTGTATTACCGTAGGAAGTCACCCACCAAAAGGACTTTGGAGCCCAACATGTCACCTGGTCTGTTTTTGGGTTGGAGGATTGATCCCGGTTTCAGATATAGAAATGTTCTTAGGGTGCTAGATTATCAAGAGTATCGCACTAGAGGTGGGAATTCAGCCGTTGATGTTCCAGAAGCAGAAATCTTTGTCCCTGAAGGTGATCCTGTTTTTCCAGTAGGTTTTTCACGCCACCAAGCTCTCATCAGGGGGGATAACCCAGATGATCTTAAGTTGCCTGAATATGCCTTAAAGGATGTGCCCTTCCCAAAGGAGGGCGGAATAGCCTCACCCTCTACACCAGGTCTCAAAAGTCGTTCTGTTTACATAACAGTAGACCGTATCCTTAAATGGAAAGAGACCCCTGGTTGCAAAGGCTGCACTGGCCACTCCCGTGCGCACACTGAAGAGTGTAGAGCCCGCTTCTCAATGTTAGTTGAAAAAGAAAAAGAAGCTGAAAAGGAAAAGAAAGCTCCACCCCCCGAAAGTGAAACTGAAGCGGAAGACAAGGATGATGAAGCACATGGCATCATCTTCCGTGGTGAGGAAATCTCTGACCCTATTCCCTCACACCTCTCCCCAGAGGACAAAGAACTTTTCGATGAAATTTTCATAAGAGGTGAGGTTCCAGGGTCAGCCGAACCCAGTGCTCCGCCTGAGCATGCCGTTCCTGTTTCTGGTGTAGCTATTCTTCCCCAAGTTGCCAATCGATGTTCCGACCTATGTCAAAAGTCGCTGCCTGTTTTTGGTTGCCCCGCTGTAGGTAAGCCAACTAACCGCGATAATCGTAGGAGCCGGAAAGCTGCCAAGAAAGCTTCCAGACCCAATGCCAAGTCAGCCATGTTTGAATTTGCTTGTTCTGAGGACTCCCAGATGGGTTTTACTCACCAAGAATATGGCATCAATCATGTTAGACTTTGTAAGGATAGGATAGACCTGGGAGATGAGTCACAATGTGAGCAACTAGACTATCAGATAGATGAAGCCGCTAAGGTTGCACCTCCACATATGTGGGCCTCTATCCCTTGCACGTCCGGATCCCCTTGGCAGTACATCAATAGGAAGAAGGGTGGTGCCGCATTCGTGAGAAAGCTTGCCCGCCAGGTCAAAGAGTCCAAACGGTTGTTTAAGAGTTTTTCTAAACGTGCTGAAAGGGTTCTCAATCATGGTGGTACTGTAACGTTTGAATGGCCAAGACCTTGCTCTGGCTGGAAAAGGCCTGACGTCGTAGCATTCTTTGAGAAGCATCCCCAGTTTATGACCGTTGGTTTTGAAGGGTGTACCGTAGGTTTAACCGACAGAAATGGTTATCCCATCAAAAAGCCATGGAAACTCAAGACCACTTCTCCCCGAATTGTAGAGGCGTTTCAAGATATGCGGTGCCGATGCCAGCAACCTCATTCCAGATGTGAGGGAGCTGAGACCACTCGCTCCGCGATGTATCCGCCCCAAATGACTAATCTAATTGCGCAAGCTTTGTATCCCTCAAAATGTGCCCAGCAGTCCGTTCCTGCTATGCCTTGCCAACCGGCAACTAGCGAACCTCAACCCCATAGGGAAATTGAGCAGCACCTTAAGCACGTATCCCCATTAGCTGGTTTTGAAGATTTAGCCCTAGCTGTTGAATCAGACCCCGCCGCTAATAGGTTGGTTACAGAACTTCTTGACCACGAACAATTGATCGCCCAAGCCTTCCACCTGGAAGACCCAAAGGCGCCAACGCCTGAGATCAAAGCAATGGTCACCAAGCTCTTATCCCGTGCAGAGATGCTGTCCAACCCCAAGGCCCTTGAGGCAATTCGCGCCGAAGCCGATGGTTTGGTTAAGGCTGGTACCTGGGATCTTGGCTCGGTCCGCGAAAAGGAAGATGTGCGCAAAGAAGCTAAAGCTTCGGGTGTGTCAGTGCACTTTGGTCAACTCATGACCATCGCGTCCATTAAATTCTACGAGCTCGCAGACCACCTTCACAAAATGAAGGGGCGCATCGTGTACAGAGGAGACTGCGCAAAGGACGAGCATGGTGCAGCCGCGGTTTACCAAGAACTCGGCGCAAACCCCACCTCCGTCCAAGGGCTAAACGCCTGCCTGGCGTACGGGTCGCTGCCGGGTAACCGCGTGACGGCTGCAGACGCAGTCAAAGCTTACGTCCAAGCACTGTTATCTTCCAAATACAAAACCTGGATTGAGCTTCCCCCGGAGCTCCGCCCTAAGTATTGGAAACAACAGTTTGTTAAGCCCGTAGTCCTCTTAATTAAAGCCTTATACGGTCATCCTGATGCCGGAGGCCTGTGGGAACAACACCTAAAAGTCATCATCAAGAACCTTGGTGGACAGGAAGTTCTAGAATACCCGGGAAACTTTTACTTTCCAGATACAAGGTTACTCTTGTCAACTTATGTAGACGATTTAACTCTAGCTGGCCCCGCCGACCAGCATGATGCATTCTGGAGTAAGTTAACTTCTGTGGTAGACATAGAACCCCCAGAGCCCATCTATAGGATTCTTGGACGCAACCATGTTGTTACCCCACTTCCCAAGACCGAAGGTCATGAAAAATGTGCAGCCTTCCAAGCCCAAACTGGCATGGTTTTTATATGGCAGACTACGCTCAGCAGACCGTAGATTTGTATAAATCAATAACCGGTGTCACCAAACTCAAGCATGCTGCCACGCCATTTCCACCTGAAGGATCCATCACCATTGAAGGTGATGAAACTAAAGGGGAACTAGCTCCAAATGCATGTAAGATTTTGATGAAAGCCCTTTGGTTAGGTAGACTTGCACGTCCCGATATCATCAAGCACGTCCCGATATCATCAAGCCTATCAATGATCTGGCCACAAAGGTCCAGTCGTGGTCCAGGGGGGATGATAAGAAGGTCCTAAGATTAATCCAGTACATAGCCTCAACCCCACACTATAGGTTGGTAGGTACCATTCAGGACAAGCCTGAAGACCTAGAGCTCAGACTATTTGTCGATGCCGACTTCGCCGGCGACAGATCAACTGCACGCTCAACCTCTGGTGGCTTTCTGGCTTTAACTGGCCCTAGTTCCTTCTTCCCACTTGCATGGATTAGCAAGCGCCAAACATCCACTTCTAGATCGACCACGGAAAGCGAGGTTGTTAGTTTAGCCCATTCGCTTTATCAAGAAGGCTTGCCTGCTTTACAGTTATGGGAGCTGTTGCTTGCACGCTCCGTAACCCTTAGGGTCCACGAAGATAACCAAGCAACAATCCTAGTTGTGAAGAAAGGATATAGTCCCAAGCTTCGCCATATAACTAGAACACACAAAGTAAACTTGTCTTGCCTGTCTGAAATCTTCAGAGATGACTCTGCCGAAATAGAGTACATCCACACCGATGATCAGGCGGCAGACATATTCACCAAGGCATTGCCTCCACACAAATGAGCAGCAGCACTAATCCTTCTAGGAATCCGTACTGACCTTCCCTTAGACCTTAAGTCCAAAGCCTAGGTCGCTGTGAACGTCCGTTCACGCGACAGTAGTTGCTTAGGATACTGCCAATGCGCAGTGCGTGTGGAACAGGCGAGGGGGGAGTTGAAATATACCGACCCCTGAGACCCACTATGTATAGCATAGGTAGTAGGTCATGTGTAGAGCACTGCCGTAGCTATGAGAACCATTAGTCCCCAAGTAGTACATCCAATATATGTACAGTTGTAGCACCACATGTATAGAAGCGTTATACATGTAGAGTAGTCATAGGTAGAAGTAGGTACTTACCCCTAACCCTAACAACAACCAGGGTCAGGGGATAACTAAGTACGCTGCTGACCCCGTGGCTCAAGTGCCCCATAGCAAAAAGGGGTGCTTGTTCTTGTTTTCATGCGGAGTGTTGGTGAATTGGGTTCTGTTTTGGGGTTCCCGGTTTGTCCCTCCGTTTGTCTATCACAGAATGTAATGTTGTGTCATACCCGTAGATAACATTGTCTCGTTCCATCTTATCTCATCTCGTCTCATACAATCTCATATCAAATCAATTATGCTCCAGTATACATTCCAGAAAATTATCTTTCATTCTTTTGCATTGTATTGGTTGAACAGACCCAGCGACTGACGTAGAGTAGCCATAATTACTAATTACGGTACTAATGCGTTTAATGCATGCCATGTATTGTATTAAACTCTGTACCTTAACATGTTTTTGTTTCCATCCTTGATATCCTTTTATTTTTATTGTTTTTGATGATCGTCTTTACTTCACTACTTCCTTGTTGTCGGGGCGATACCTGTTTTTTTCTTAGCGTCACGAAGCCTCGGCCAGGCGGCTTGTGCCAATGAGGTGCAACTCTCCCAGCAAGCAGCACAAGCTCAACAGACTGTGCAGCAATTCAGGCACGAAGCGCGACACAAGCAGCGACACAAGAGTTGTGTTTGACAGCTGTCAGCAACATGAACAATATAAAGAGGTTTTAGCATGTTTTAGCAACATGCAAAACAGCATCTTGAATATAACCCAGCATGAACAAGGCACAAACAGTGTTGAAGCATTAGCATTTTATGGGGCAATTGTGTCACACTTGAACCCTCCAGGAAGTGAGAAGTTTCCCTGTGGCGATTCGAAAGACCTGAAAGTTTCGACGCGCTCGAAATGAGCAAGCGGAGCAAGTGTAGGAAGCGCAGTATATAAAGATTGCGAGTGTGGGAGGAACTTGCATGGCCAACACATTTTACACATTTTAGGCCCTTTACCTGGGTCTACACTACTACAAGCCAGATATCCTGGGTTTGCAGGTCCAGTATGAAAGAAACACTTCTGTGGGGAACTGTTTTGAGGTGCTTTTGATGGTAAAGATCTTGTGGAAATACTGCGCTTGAGTTTCATTCCGCAAAGGCAAAGAACCGTCGAAAGGGTTGAAAGAGCCCTTCACACAGTGGTCGTCGAACCGGGCACAGTTTCACCGGCGAGGCCAAATAGCAATTTTTAATACAGCCCTTTGTCCCACAGGTCGTTGACCGTGGACGATTCAGATCTGGACATGTGTGAGAGGTATGACATGCACATTCCAAAAAAAGTAACACGTTGTCATACAGTCATACACTTTGTTTTTTGTGTTTTTCCCAAAACGCATCTCCGATGCTTGAGTTCTCGTTTAGTTTACTTCGCCGCGGGTGTCCTTTGGAGGAAGCGAGACGGAAACGACGACATCATAAACGGGAAATCCGTCAGAAATAGCTGGGGGAGAGCTCCGTTGGGAGGGAGCGAGACAGAAGCGACGACATCATGAACGGTCAGGAAACAGTGGGAAATAGCTTGGGGAGAGCGCTCCGTTGGGAGGGAGCGAGACTGAAGCGATGACATCATGAACGGAAAGGAAACCGAGGGAAATAGCTCGGGGAGAGCTCCGTTGGGAGAAACGAGACGAAGCGGCGACATCATGAACGGAATGAAAACCGTGGGAAATAGCTTGGGGAGAGCTCCAATGGGAGGAAGCGCGTGGACGGACAGGAAACTGTGGAAAATAGCTTGGAGAGAGCTTCGTTGGGAGGGAACGAGATGGAAGCGGGGACGTCGTGGAAGGACAGGAAACCATGGGGAATAGCTTGGGGAGAGCTCCGGTGGAAGGGAGCGAGACGGAAGTGTGGACATTGTGGACGGGCAGGAAACCATGGGAAATAGATTGGGGGGAGTTCCCTTGGGAGGGAGCGGGACGGAGCGGCGACATCATGAACGGAAAGGAAACCGTGCTCCGTTGGAGGCAGCCAGATGGAAGCGACGATATCATGAACGGAAAGGAAACAGTGGGAAATAGTTTGGGGCGAGCTCCGTTGGGAGGGAGCCAGACGGAAGCGACGATATCATGAACGGAAAGAAATAGCTTGGGGAGAGGTCCATTGGGAGGGAGTGAGATGGAAGCATGGACATCGTGGTGGGAAATAGCTTGGGGAGAGCTCCGTTGGGAGGGAGAGAGACGGAAGCGTGGACACGGTGGACGGACAGGAAACCGCGTGAAATAGCTTGGGGAGAGCTCCATTGGGAGGGAGCGACGACACCAAATTTCATCAAAATACGATTGTTCCGAAAAATCTGCGCGCCCAAGACTTGTCAAAGTCGTCAAAGTTTCCAAACCCTGGGACATGGGACATGCATAGGTTCGTTGGCAGGGTGTGAGACTAAAAGAGCAGAGCTGTTGGCACAGATTTTTCAGGACAAATTCTATCAACGCGAAAGACTTCTCAAACGGTTTCTAAACGCTGGGCACAGGGACATGCATGGGAAAAAGTTCTTTGCTGGAGCGGTTTTCATTTTGCACGGCGTTCTGTCCGTCGATGCTAGGTTATCGCTACCTTCGCAGCGAAGCAAACTAAACGAGAACCCAAGCATAGGATATGCGTCAGCGTGAACAGGCAGGTGGGGAAATAGCTTGGGAAGAGCTCTGCTGGGAGGGAGTGGCACTGAAAATACGGGGCTGTTGGCACGGGTTTTGCACAGAGGAGCTTTAGACGAGCTTTACACAGAGGATATTTTAGACAGAGAAGCTTGAACACAGGGAGGACTTTACACACAGAATCTTTTACACAGAGAAACTTTTACACAGGAAAGGTTTTACACACACACACTTGCTCAGAAATATCTTATCGAATTACTGATGTGGAATGCATCAAACGTGCAAAAACACCTCATTTAAATCTGGCAGGCCTTAGTGAATGACACGGCGTGAAAACCAGTGTAGAAGAATTCTTTCTACGTCCTTGCTAGATGCAACTGTTCCATCTGACGAAGTCGGCAGTAATTCAGATTTCGACAACCGTACAGGTAAAAAATCAGGTTTGGTTTGAAAGCTGGTTGGAAAATCGACATGCCGGTTCTTGGCTTGGCCGGTCGCCATTTCGGAAAAGTGACATCGAAACTGTTGAAAATGGATGCAGGTACGCCAGACTGATCAGGTCTGGTATCACCACCAATTGCAAGTGTCTTCGTTGGCAGTAGACTTGCAATGGTGCTACTGTCCCCTGCTTAAAAGGTTTGAGTTGAAAATTCATTGACGTTTCAAACACAAAAAGGAAATTAACAAGACCAGCAAGTAGAAGTTTTACATCTTTTCAGATGGTCCACACACACGCCTCGCTGCCGCGAGGCTCTTTTTGACGTTCCAAGAGTGGTTCACAACGCTCTTATTAGTGCCCTGAAACTGGATGTAGCGATTTACGCGAGATCAAAATACAGGGAAGAAGTCTGCTGCTGAATTATGCCTAGGGCTCAGATCACCTCGATGTTCAGATCAATCGCTGATGTCAGAAAGGGCCTCCATTTGAAGGGCTTGATCTGACAAGTTGCGAGTCGATTCTGCCAAATGGCTGCCAAGGTGGGCAAAGTCTGCCGCCGAGAAGATCTGGACCGGATGCCTTGTCAGATCATCATCTGGGTCCTCGAGTCGTTCGAGAATGGCCATGTTGGCCTCTCGGTCATTGTTGAGAATGTTCCAGAGGATGGTGGCCAGTTGATGAATCTGGACCGGTGGCGGAGCAATGTCGACATTGGCGACTATGGAATCTGCATCAGCCATACTTGATTCTTGTCGCGAGGCTGGGCTTGTTGGAGCATCATAATGATGATGGTGTTCTGTTCTGTTGTGGATCTCTTCAGGGATATTGAAATGGCGACGCCAGTAATTGGCGAGTTGAGTCGATTGATCCCAAGAGTCTATCCATCCATTTCGACTAGCTCGAATGTGACCAATGATCCCATTGAAAAAGAACTCCGGTTGGTGGTTCCGATGGACCCCATGTTGGTCCACTTCCGTCACCATAAGGCGACAGAGGTCAGGTTGAGTTCGATCAGCATGAGGTGTGCGAACCTCAACGAAGTAGTGAGCATGGAGTTGACGTCTTTGCTCCTCGATCTGTTGTTGAAGTGGATATGCTTCTTCCGGTTGGGGAATGATAGGAGCTTGGTAGCTGGCTGTTGTGAACAGAGGAACCGATGATGATGGAACAGCATACTCAGGAGGATGGGAGTGGTTGGCAAATCCATATCCTGGACGCGTTGGGCAGGTTTGGCTTTCATGATGTCCAGTGGAATAATTGGAGAGATGACTGGACTCTGACAAATCGGTTGTGTTGCCTGTATGCCCAGCCGAGCGAGAGTGGCGGCGTGGCATGCTCATCGTCGAAGAGGGGAAGGTGAAACCGGCAACAAAGGAATCACGTTTAGTCATATTTCAGCTGGAGCCAAAAACAAGCAGTAGATGGACAGACACGTGACAAGGATTAGAGACAGGTTTGGAAAGGGCTGCCGGCAGTATTTATCTCATGGAAGCATGTTGCGGTTCGGAAGGGCCGCATGGCAGCTAACTCGCATGATGTAAGGTTGAGAGTGAGACGTAAAATAGCGGATATGTTCATTAGGAAAAAAGAATTGTCCTAGGAGGCCATATTCTTGACCCTCAGTCCAATGAGGTCGATGGGCATGAAGAAGATCGACCAAAAGTTCTTCTTCGTGGAGAACGAAGGTGTCGTCAGTCTCGTTTTGCCATCGTATGTCCATGGACGAGGGACGAAGATATCGATCCCATGTATACCAAATGTGTTGGCTGATGGTGTAAAGAAGGTTGTACACCGTGAAAGTTTCCAATCGACGAGTGTTGAGCAACACATTGTAGGTAAACAAAGCGAATTCTTCTTGGCGGCCTAGAGTGGGAAGGACCGCGCAGGTTGTCGAATCCATGACGTCATCATGGACTCTGTTCATGTGGGATCTCACTCCCTCCAAATTCACTATCACCAGGACATTTCGAAGACGTGGTGGCGTAGGAACTTTGCGCCATGAGTCACGGAAGGCATTGTGACGTTGTGAAGGATGAGGTTGCCACATGTCGTCGTCCCGGGATCGGGATCGGTCGCGGGCAATGTGAGCGGATCGAGATGAGTGAACCATATTGGCTGAAAATGTTCAGATGGGTAAACCTCAATGAGCCGGAAGAGAAGGTGAAGGAAAAGAAAGAAGACCAGTAAGAAGAGAAGAGACAAAGGAAGGAAAGAAGGAGGAAGAGGGACGGAAAAAGCGAACAAACCCGAGGGAGAGGGCAAACAACAAGAACAAACCGAAGAGGTAAGCAGCTGGACACAGATTTTCAGGATCGCAGCATTTAGTCCTCAGCGTCAGGTTCTTGAGGTGCATTGACCCGACCATATTGATCCATCTGCTTCAGAAGGCCCCATCGGAGTTTGCAGACTTGTGGGTCACGGTGGAGTCTTGCCCCGATAGTTTTCCATGAAGGGCGTGATCTTGTGTCCTGTTTCATGCTCGCTAACTCGCGATCATCTGCGTCTGTCCATTCTTTAAAAGAGGATTCACGAGGAGGATCATGTGGATCCGGTTGACGAAGATGCAAGGTCAAAGGTGGTGGAGCTCCCGGATTGGGTGTCAAAGTGACAGTGGAAGTGTCTGGGTGTATGCCGGTTGTTGAAATTGGTGTAGTGCGGGCATCATCAGGGGAGTTGTGAGCAGGACGATCATGAGTGGAGGCAGCTCGGTAAGATTCCCCATCATCGGATTCATCAGAATCCTCTTCCACAGGTAGGCGACCGGGATTTTCAGGCCGACTGGATAATGGCACCCGGGGGGCTGGTTCGGATTCGCTCTTTTGTCTTTTCTTGGGTTGTGGGTCTTCGACTGCACGAGTTCGTTGTTTGGATCGGACAGGTACCGGGATGGTAGTTCTGGTTGGGGCACGTGGATGGTCTGTCATCGGTCGAGGATCAGGGTTCGGTTCTGCCACCGGTTCCGGATGAGGGGATGGATCGCGAGGGATGGTCGTCGGGCAAGGAGGTATAGCTGAGTCTGGACGAGGAGCTGAAAAGACCGAAATGGGTCGGAGATTTATTTGGCTCGGGATTCATAATGAGCCGTGATGGAATTCCTGCATGGGTCGCCATGGACGGTGAGGTAGATGCCGAAGGCAAAGGGACGAAAGTGTGAAGGCCCCTTTGAGTTGGATGTTCACCGCGTATATTGGACGGTGGCATCATGTCATCAAATTCAATTGATGGTTCGAAAAAGGGCAGGAGCCCCGCCAAATGATTGAGATGCATAATGGCACGAGCCAGGTGGTGGTGAAAGGCACGACCTTGGACATGATCCATGGGAGCAGGGATGAGACAGAGAAGGCAAGGGAAGGCGAAAGTTGAGCCAAAGAACTGCGGGAAAAAGGAAAAAGGAAAAAGGAAAAAGGAAACAGGCAAAAAGAAGACAGACAGGTCACCAGGCAAACAACGAGGAAAAGAGGAGAGTCAAAAACTGGGGAGAGACACTGAAACAAACCGGAGCAGTGTCAGCAATCCTTTTGCCGGGCGGATGGCAGTTCTGATGCTGAGTCACGAGTTTCTCTGAGAGTGATTGAAGTTCCTCTTTGGGAAAGCCAGCCCGTGTATACAAGCGAATTAATTGGTCGAGTCCTTGTTTGACTCTGGCTTCAGGAAAGGCCCCTTTGATGACAATGTGGCATCTGGATCGAAAGCCGCTGAGAAGGACTTTTGGAGGGGAAGCCGAGTATGGTGAGAGGACTTGAGAGACATTGGTGGGACCCTGATAGATCAACTCGAGCGGTTTTGTTTCAAGCATGAAGCCGAGGAATTCTTGATCTGGTTCTGTTTCAAGAATGATGGGTTTTCCGTAAAAGCCATCGTCCAGGAGCACTTCATAGGGAGCGAGATCAGTGAGTCGCCGATCACCAAACACCAATCTGTTGTCGACGTATCGAATGTGTCGAATGAAGAGGTGATGGTTGGAAAGGAGCTGGTGAAAGGTGATGGACCAGATTTGTTCACTGATGGAGACAACCATCAAACATAGTGCTGGGGAAAGAGGGCTTCCCATTGGGCTTCCACGGCATTGACGGATGCATTTTTGCCCAAGAGCGAAGGTCTGCATATTGAGGGCTGATTTGATCAATTCTGGCACATCTTTGATGAGGATCTTTCTGGTGACGTTGAGTCGACGAAAAGTTCGTCCTTTGATGATATCCCCAGGATTGTTCGATTTTCCTGGATAGACGGAAAACACTTCGTTGTCGGAGACACTCATAGTAGGACGAAGGAAGTCAAGTAGCATGAACCAGGATCCGACAAATCTGTCTTGGTCGATGCTGGTGAAGAAACCGGCTAGGTCCTGATTGACAAGGATAAGATCTGCATCGACAGGCGCTGACTTCAAAATTGACAGAAGAGTGTAAACATCTCCTGTAGCAAAGTGATTGGGACATGCGACTGGGATGAGTTGGAAGATGAGTCGGGCCAGAATGTTGAGCATGGGTCGGAACGGTGAGTCCACGAAGGAAATGATGGGTCGTCCGCTGCGGAAGTCCTTCTTGCGCTTTGCCAAGATGTAGCCTGCTGGAAGTTGTCTACCTGCGCCCACTGCCCACGGATATGCTTTTCCGTGTTTTTGATTGAGGGAAGTGACGAGGGAAGTGACGGTGGTAGTTGGATCAATCTGTAGTGCTTCGAAGATTGAAGGGTCTTGGAACGTTGTCTCGATGGATTGGTAGTACAAGCACGGACAGTAAATCCGTAAGGAGGATGCATGTTTGTCTTCGCAATGGAAAACAGCTCCTTCAAAGGTGGATTGAAGTTGAGTAATGGACGATTTGGTAATGTGATGGGTGATGTATTGACAGTGTTCGGTCCAAAGGTGATGGCCAAGTTCTGAGATGGAAGAGGCTGGCATGGAAGGTAGACCGTTGCGCTTGGTCCACGATTGAAGGCCCGATCGAAGCTGGGTAAGGTATTCTTTCTTGGACGGGAATACTTTGTTGGACAAAGATCCTTCAGCAATCACGGCTAGAGACGGTGGAAGAAGAGAGTGAAGAAGGGATCCGGAGAGGACCCAATGGTCGTCGGTCGGGTTGAGAGCTGCAGATTTGTATTGCGACCAGCTTTTGCAACAGCAAGTAGGTGGGTTGGATGTCGACCAGTCAGCAATGGCCTGTTTGTGATTGCAAAGTTGGTCAAGAACTGCAGCATGTTTTATAAACACGGTTTTGAAGGAAGGTGTGTGGCATGGAACTTGATATTCCAACATCTTGTGGTGCCATGTTCGCAGGAACTTCTTCAACTGGAAGGGAAGATTGGGAGAAAGTGACAAAGGAGCTCGTAGTGCTGAGGCTCTTGGGGCAGGCTTCCCTCTCCACCACTTGATCGTGCTGTCGATTGCATTCAGGGATAGAGTTCTGAAAGGTTCTTGGGTGTTGTTTGCCAGTCGACGAAGGGCATAGCACAGTGTGAGGCCACCATCGTTGGATCGAAGCATCTTCATTTGTTCAAACCTTGCCTTGGTATTGGATCCCAAGGCGTGGATGATGGTCCACAGTTCCAAACGGTTTTGGAATCGAGAGGACGTCAAAATCTGGTGGACAATTTGAGGAGTGAACTTGTGTCGAGAACGACGCCAGAGTGTTGCAAGGCCGAACTGAGCGTTGGTGTTGAGAAGGGGTTTCTTGAGAATGCCCCGTTTCGGATGGAAAAATAGGCAAATGAATGGGAAATTGAGTTTGGGTTGCCACTCTTGGATCAAAGCCATCTCAAGACTGCGGAAGTCTGCCCTGTTTGTGTATATTGGGATGGGAGCCCAAATGTACAGGTTGTCATGTTCTTGCCAGTAGCGGAGAGCAAATTCAGCTTGAACGAGGCGTTGATGTGTGAGCTGAAGATATTTTCTGGATCGGCTGTGTTCTCGGTCCAGGGTGCTGTGCATGGCAGAGCCCAAGTAAAACTTGGGTTGCATGTTGACAATATGAGTGAAACGAATGTAAACGCTCTGAGGTTGGAAAAATGGTCTGGAAAATTGGTTGTGTGAGTGTAGGGTGTTTCCCCACAAATGGGTGAGATCCGTACATCCTTCCAAAATTGACTTCAGCTTGGGATTGGGTCGAAGACCGTGGAGGATTGCCAGGAGCATCATGCGCGTTTGGATGATGCGGAAGCCCTGAAAAAGATGAATGCTGTGAGTCATAGTGAAGGGAGTCAAAAGGTAGATGACGAGAGTCATCGCATGGAGGATATGCAAATGGGATTGTAGCACCTTGTGCTTGAGCTTTTTTCGAAGTTGAGGAGCTAGTCAATTGGTGAGGCTGATGGCCGCTGCCATAGTCTTCAAGAGGTTGAGCGCATCATAGTTCTTTCCCAGAAGAGTGACTGGGATGCCCATCATCACGGCCACACGTGTCACGGTTTCAATCGCCTCTGAAGGTTGGTTTTCCCACCACTCTTCCGTTTTTGCAATGTTGTCCATGAGGACTTTCTTCTTCGGCTCTGACAACTGAAGATCTTTGAGCCATTTGTTGAAAGCGCGTCCTGCAAGGGTTGTTGGCATATGTTGGGAAAGCCACGGATCGAGTGTGGTGGTACCGACGAGCAAGGAGGATGGATCAAAACTGGGTGGAGCAGGAGGTGCTGGACTATTCGAAGTTCTCATGAATGCAGCTTGAATGGGTGTGGCAGGAGGGCTGGAAGCAGACGGTCTTGTGGGACCTGGAGTGGTTGGTGTGGCTGCATCGTCTCCCAATTGTTGACGGAGCTGTGCCAATTGGCTTCGGAGCTGTGTCAGCTCATGTTGTGTCTCAGGATCAGCTGCACGGGTCGGGACCCAGCCATGGATGAGATCCGCAACTTGTTGTGCTGCATACTTGGTGTTCTGGGTCTTGTCCAAAAGCTTGCCGTCTTGTCTTGCTTTTGATGAGCACACCTTGTCGATGTCAACTCCTTTGTTGCGCAACTGAGTGAGTAGTTCCGTGGTGAATACCACAGCTGCGATGTCCCCAGTCGGAATCAAGTACAGTTCACGACAATGAGCCAGCTTGCGCAACCAAAAGTTGTTAGCTAGCTGATACAGCAAAGCTGCCACCGGTAGTTTCAGTGGATCACAGCCTTCGATGTCCAGCTTTTGACTGAAAGCTGATTGACGAATCGTCCGAGGAAACGTCAAGCCGTTGATCTTCTGGTTGTCGAAGTGATCTTTGTCCTCTTGCCAATGAGGGTTCAGGTCAAAGCCATATGTTCTGGTTTCATCAGTCGTAGTCTGGCCTCCTGGTGAAGTCAGGTGTGGAGTGCCAGCATGGCGAGGCTGGGAAGATGGAATTGACGGAGTGCTTGGTGAGGCCACTTGGGTCGGTGGACATGGCAAGGTAGGTGAGCATGGAGGAGATGCCAGGCGAGGTGGAATTGGATATGGAAGTGTTGGTGGAGGTGATGATGGTGGAGCAGGTGGAAACCGCGGGGTGGAATGAAGCCCCGGTGACTGAGACAGGAGCTGACTTGTGGACTGATTCATCGCATAAGGTCCGGCTGAAGCATGTTAAACTGAGGTCGAAACTGAGGCCGAGACTGAGGTCGAGACATTTGAGTTGAGTGCCAGACTGCTGCTTGCATTGGTCCACACCATCGTGGGAAGAATGGTAGTTCAGGTCGGGCAGCAGGTTCTTGAACTCGTGGTTCAGCACGGTTTCGGCACGGCACAGGAGAGCGCGAACGATCAGAGTCCGCCATGGATGTCAAAACTTCGAACGTCAAAACTTTGAGAGCAGTCAACAACACTGCAGGTTCAAAGAATGGTACAGATTGAACTGAAGAAAAAACAGATTCGGAGCATCAACACCTCTCTTTGTCAAAATTGACAAAGCGGTCACATAGGGCAAGTTTCAGTAAAGAAATTGACAATGACAGAAAATCATATCACTATACACGGTTCAAGAATATCAGATTGTGGCAGCTGCGCAGTTTTTTCACAAACGCTTGTCCAGGGTTTACCTAGAAATGGTTCGGAATCCTGTTTAGGCCGAAAAGAGTTAAAAGTACATGAGCACCTCAGAGCCAGGCTTGATCATCGACGTCGATGTCGGGAACGCCTTTCTTCGTTTCCACGATAGGTGCAGTCATCAGAAGTGGACTCACCCAGGTCCACTCGCATGGTCAGGTTTGGCCATTTCATAGCGACAAACTTCAACCCCACGTTGTGGCTGTTGGCAATCGTGTACTTCTCCGACGTGGTGACCACTCCTATGTCAGCTACACGAAGCTGAGCTTTCTCATTGCCTCCAGCTTGGAATGAAATGTGCTCATAGGCTCCATGGTACATCGCCCCGATGAGGATGTCCTGTTGGCCTTTGCCCTTCTTGTCAGCGGAACAGAGGAGTTCTTTCTCAGCCCACGGTGGAATGGTGCTGTCACTGTTTGCCACGTGTCTTCCGAGGAAGAATGCACCAAAAGATGGAAGATCGCTGCGTTGAGGATTCTTGTGATAGGTCCAATTGGCCGGTCTGATCTTGCCTTCAATGAGGATCTGTTGGGCACTTGTGACGCTTGTGCCGTGGACCAATGCCCATGTGTAGTTCTTACTTTTGCCAAAAGGAGGTGGCATCTGGAACTTGCTGGTCTGTGGTAAGGGCATGATGAGAGCGATCATGTTGGCAGAGTGAAGATCTATCGTGTAGCATGTGGATAGATCGTAATCTGGAAGGAGGTGAGTACTGAAGAAGAGCTGCACTGCTCTTTCGACGATCTCTTTGGGGATCCGTTCATCCACGTGTTGGAGTTCTTCACATGCCTTGGTGTATTGTTCTTCGTCCATCGTGGTGGACGGTTGAGGACGCTCGGATGCCGGAATCTCGTTGGCCGCCCTCATTCTGTCTGGATGTTCCAGGGCAAATTTCACAGCACGTGCCCAGTTCTTGGTGGATCCTGCATGGAGGTCAATGGGAACATGTCCAGGAGGGACCGCAGTGGATGTACGGGATTGGATGGAGCCAGATCGGTGTGACTGGCGACGAGTGTGATAGTGAGAAGTGTAATGGTTGGAGGAGTAGGCAGTGAGAGGTCTTGTTGAGTCGTCGTTGTGTGAAGTGTCATGTTGTGATTGTTGAGTGTAGTCGATCCACTGACCTGGAGGGTTGGATGTGTCGTGGGACTTGCTGTAGTCCTTGCATTTGCCCCAGGATTTCCACTTTGTGGCGTAATGTGTGTTGTAGTAGGACTGTTGTGGGTAGATGGTTGGGACTGAAGTTGATTGTGGTTCGTAGGAGTCCCATTTTGCCGGTTGGAGGTTTGTCATGGGATAAGTGGAGTGGTAAGCAGCTTGGTCATCTTGTCGTCGTTCAGGATGTTCTCGATGTCTTGGGGATGCCGAGCGAAGAGTCACGGAGGTGGCTCGGCTTCGTCTTCTTGATGTACTCCTTCGTCTCCTTGATGGTGAGCGTGGCTTGGATGACCGGTGGTCGTCTCAGTGATCTTTTCCGAGGAGGACTGCAGCGAATGGAGATCGGACGTTTGTCCGGACGCTCAGAATGGGAATGATGGTGGTGTGATCTGGATCGACGTTGTGGAGTTGGAGGTGGCACTGCGGGTGGAAAGTCGATAAGTGAAGAGGATTGGCTCTGAATGGGTGGATGAATTGGCAACGTTGGATGATCAGGAGTCAGGGTGGAGGCCTGACCCACGGGTCGATCTTGGTTCTTCTCCACGACGTCTTTCATGGTGGATACAACAGTATCCTTCACCTGTTTGAGCATTTCTTCTGGACTGAAGAGTGCACTGGAAGCTGGTTGATTGGATGTATGAGGTACTGGAATGGATGTTTCCGGAACTTGAGTGGCTGATTGCGATGGAGGTAAAGTGGAAGCTGACTGATGGAATGGAAGTAGTTGTTGGTGATGCTGAATATGGGATTGGGCTTGAGACGCCAGTTGCTGATTCAAAATGGAATTCTGTTCCCTCAGCTGAGCTAACTGCACCTGGGCTAATTGTGCCTGAGTCTGAGCTTGTGACTGAGCTTGAGACTGTTGGTGCATTACGTCTCCACTTCCAAATTGGTTCTGGAAGCCCATTGCCGCTGGAGTCCATCCGAAGTTCCACATTGATTCAGGGACGTTTGGAAAACGTCCAGGAAACATGGCAGCACTGTCAGACGATTGGGAAAAATTTAGTTCAACATCGGTGCATCCACATAGACATGCAGTTGTCCCCTGGTTAGGCTCTATGGCCCGAAGTCAAATCAACCCTATCCACGGCTATCAGTGTTCAAATGAATTACGTGCACAATTCAACCTCACCAACGACCATCAAAAGAAAGGAAGACCACACCTAAAGCATGTCCTGTTACCTCTCCTGATCATGAGCATGATGTGCAGTGCTGAACGATCTCTTGGGCAAAGTTGGAAAAGGAAGTGTTGGCGCAGCTTCAGGCATGCTGTCGACAGTCACACTGAAACGGTGAGGCCAATCACAGCGGCCAGCTGTTTCAACACAATTGACCGATGGGTGAGAAGCTGAAAAAAGGCCAGCAGTTCACTTTACTTAGACGAATTACTAATTCAAAAGTGTAAATTCAGACATCGTTTTACTGTCCAAAGTTAGCCTAGAAAGGCTTTCCCCGAAGGGCTCATACCACCTTGACGGATCCGGCATGAGTCACACACTTGCTCAGAAATATCTTATCGAATTACTGATGTGGAATGCATCAAACGTGCAAAAACACCTCATTTAAATCTGACAGGCCTTAGTGAATGACACGGCGTGAAAACCAGTGTAGAAGAATTCTTTCTACGTCCTTGCTAGATGCAACTGTTCCATCTGACGAAGTCGGCAGTAATTCAGATCTCGACAACCGTACAGGTAAAAAATCAGGTTTGGTTTGAAAGCTGGTTGGAAAATCGACATGCCGGTTCTTGGCTTGGCCGGTCGCCATTTCGGAAAAGTGACATCGAAACTGTTGAAAATGGATGCAGGTACGCCAGACTGATCAGGTCTGGTATCACCACCAATTGCAAGTGTCTTCGTTGGCAGTAGACTTGCGATGGTGCTACTGCCCCCTGCTTAAAAGGTTTGAGTTGAAAATTCATTGATGTTTCAAACGCAAAAAGGAAATTAACAAGACCAGCAAGTAGAAGTTTTACATCTTTTCAGATGGTCCGCACACACAGAAGCTTTTACATAGAGAAGTCTTTATACAGAGAAACCTTGACACAGAGAAGCTTGCACACACGCAGGCTTTTACACACACACACACACGCACGCAGAGCAGCTTTTACACAGAGTAGCTTTTACACGGAAAAGTTTGTACACACAGAGGCTTTGACACAGAGAAGTCTTTTACACAAAGAAGTCTTTATACAGAGAAGCTTTTACACAGAGAAGCTTGTACACACAGAGGAGCTTTTACACACAGACGCTTTTACACACAGAAACTTTACACACAGAAACGTTTACACACACACACTTTTTGCCAACCCTGAGAAATCCAAGCACAATCAGCGGCGGAGGTAGCAAGCCGCGTTGCCTTCGAAGGCCCAATTTGACTTGAAACCCGCACACCGTTGACACCTCGAATATAATATGTATGTATGAATGTATTTATGGGGTCCCCTGGATAGGCCAAGAACCAATGGCCCGCGGGAAGGGGTCACAAATGCCCGCCCGTTCAGGTAAGAACGGGGACAGTGCTACAGAACTTTCCCTCAGCCAAACCTTTATAGATATATATAATTATATAGATATATATAATTATATATATATATGTACACATGCATCTACTATAAACAATGTTGTACACCTGGTTACCCACGATGATATGTTGTTTTTTGATATAGTTCAACCAACTTTCCTTCGCTATCAGACTATGGGGCCCAAAAAAGGTCGGGGTTTGGCGAAAGTGGCACCTGAGGCTGCGAAAGATAAGTTGGAGAGTGCGAAGGATGCAGCAGTGGTCAACCAGACCATGATGGCACGCCGACGCATGGGACGGTGGGTGACCATATGCTACTGGCCATTTCCATGTTGATTACTGGAGGACAATGGACTTTGAGAAACATTCGTAAAACTGTGAAATGTCAGGCTGGACCACGATGCGTTCTTGGATATTGTTGGTCCAGACATGAGAACCAAAATATTTCACAAATCTCATAAATACCGGTATTCCTCAAAGAGTTCGCGGCTCAAAAATACCGGCGGGGAGCCTCCGAGCCTGCTGTTTGATACCCAATTTATCTACCCAACTTGGTGGTCAAGTTTCGTATGGGGCCAGGGTGAAAGGGGGTCACCAAAGTTTACACCCTGGAGCGGGCTGGAGGTGACACAATTGTCGTTGCATGGAGGGAAGATGACTAGAATAAGGATGAACAATGAATGAGGATGAAGATACCATCGCAATCGAAACATCACCACTTTTAATGGGTGAATTATCTAATCACACCTGCAGTAATGTGTTCTTGTGTCATCTCATGTCATCTATACTAGCATGGTGAGTTGTCCATTGCGCTGCTCAATTACCAATCGATACATGTCAAAATCACTTCGCAGTCAGCGGTTTGGTTGGCTCTGTTTCTACTGGGTGTTTTCCTCTAATTGGATAATGTGGCAATTTGTGGTTCATTTGCTGTCCTTTTTTTTTTCGGTCGCAGGAGTCTTTGGGGCTGGAACAGGGTGAGTTTGGGTCAATGTTGAATGAACATATTTTATTTGAAATGTATGTCAATGTATTTCATCCGTTAATGGGTGTCATCTAGGTAATCCATTTATAGATGTTCCCCCAATGAAACTGATGTCATCCATTGGGGGACCCCTGTCATCATCCCTTCCATTGGTTCTTTTTTGGAACTGGAAACCGTCCCACAAGAAATGAATTTGCCTTGGGACAACTTCAACGCGGTTCCCAAAAAGACTGGCGCATGATTCGCCGCCAGTGGATGGCATTTTTAATTTCTCGACCTTTTTGGTAGCCAGTATGCCCAAATCCAGCGGTTTCCCTACAACATGTTTTATGTTGGGATCTTCGACATCTTCGGCCAAAGACCCACTATATAGCTGTGATATTTCATACCCTGGAGTTAGTGTTTGTAGAACTGTACCACTCTTTTCACTTCAAGATCTAAATAAAACTTGCGGTTCCAAAATGGACCAAATTTGAAAAAATTGGCATGTGGCAAACTGAGCCATGGACCCCCCCATCGGGGATGGTGCCACTAGGGGGTACTCTACAAATTTAATCAGTGGTTTTGCCACTTTGAAACCACCACTGGCTGTGATGCGAATTTGTTGGTCAGGATGCATCCTCTCGCAGCTCTTCTGGTCGGCAGGACTCGGCACCATGGATCCTACGCATAAGTGGGAGACGAATATCCAGCGACTTTCCAGCTATTGTGAGCATCCAAGAGTACCCGTGGGTGAAATGACCTATCTTTTTCGGATCCCCCCACCCCCACCCTCGACACCAGCCAGCATCCAAATCACAACATTTTTTGGTCCCGGGTCCGATTCACCGAACACCTCCACCCGCCGATGGAGACGTTCATGGGTACAGAGACAATGCACGACTCCATCGTCAGTGTTTCTTAACGTGTAGATGGAATTCCGCAAATATCGGGGCCCACCTAACTCTGGCCCCCACCCCCCAATGTTACCATTTCCCCAATTGCTGGTTTAGCACGCTGGGACGCTGGGTGTACAAACCAAGTGAGTTGGTTCAACTGGATTGGGGCGAAAAACCACTTCAGAGTTGCTGCTTTGCAACTCTGGAGATCTTTCATTGGTGTTACCCGTGTTACCCCCAAGAAACAATGTGGAACTAAATTCCATGGTTTATGGTAGATATACTTCATGAGGTTTATGAAGCAACATAGCCATCACTGGGGACCACCAGTTCGACTGCACCACCTTGCACAGTTGACTGTAAAATGCTGGAAATCCGTCAAGAACATGATCAACAATATGTGCTTATCTATCAGAGTAGAGATGCATTGCAAGTCATGTAGATCTAAGTTATATGAGCAGATGAATGTGTTGTAAAAGCATCCTGGTCATCACTGTTTGTTCCCTGATTTCATCGGTTTTACCCCATTTGCGACTGGGTTGTAAACATGGTGAGAAAAATTGGAGAAGCAGATAGATGTTTCTTAAGACAACAACAGGGCACAGGAGCCAGTTCAAACTTTTAATTTGGGATGGTCAATGGTTGGCTAATTGGGAATCCCATTGCGTTGGCCCACCAACATTCACCAATAAATGAGCCCTAGTCATAGGAAGTGTTATTAAGTCGTTATTTTCACTCCAATTGTTTGGGGTCGACACTGACCTGGGGAGGGGATAACCATTTCAGGAGTCGTTTAGATTCCTGTGAGCTGAGTTGAGTCCAGAGAATTATTGCCTGTCCTCTCCTTGGAGGGACAGGGTACCTTCTGGCGAACCGTTGTGGCATGTGAAAGTACATGCGAAAACCACAGTACATTATCTACAATGCAAATGGATACACATGGGGATATTCCATTGCCGCGTTAAATCACCAGAAGGTACCTGGCAAAATTGGATGGTTGCGGTGGTCCGACATCACAAAACACCTGCATTTTTGTTTGACACCACGTAAGGCCCAGTTGACCCCTTCTGATTGATGGTTGAAAGCGGGTTGCACTGGTCACACTGTAAAATTCCTATTAGCGAACCATCATCAATATTGCTAGGAATAGGGGTCTGTAAACCGTAAACCATCCCCAACTGGTGATTTGTTATCTGGCCCCCGTGATATGGGAATTCCGACATGAGGCCTGCAGGGTGTCATTAGCAAAAGAACAACTTTGATTTACCAATAGAATATTATAATCAAGACACAAGTAATAGCATGTAAGTATTTGTCAATGACGATTTTCTATGTTGTATGAAACAAGCGATAAAATCAATAAACTACATGTACAACCAAGCCAAGTGAATTGAGAAGAAACCGCAAATAGATCTAAATAAAGAAGTAAGCTTATTAAGATAAATAGACAAAGACATAGATTGAGAAATCAGTCCATGAATATATACATATGTATCCACAGTACAACACTGTATACACGAAGACTTGATGAGAACCCCACCCGCCGATTTCAAATTGATTCAATCACCGCAGTATTGGAACTAGATGCAAACAAGCCAGAATTCTGAAGCAGATGCAAAAACATGTGTACTTTCAGGTACTCTGAATCCATGGGAGGATACAGCAGCACATGCTAAAGCGCATTTTATTTTCCTAACATGGTTATGGGTCAGTTCACCCTGCTATATACCCTATAGTTCACCCTCAAATAGCTGCTAGTTTTGGATATATCGGAAAATCAAAAGTTTTAAGTGACAGCCAAATGTTAAGTCCAGATGTGGAGAACCAGGTACTGTCAGTCACCACCTTTTCATCAGGAGAAGATCACTAAGAAGGACGAGGGTGAAGCAAAGCCGAGTCAGGAGGACCGTGGTAAACAGTTTCTTCCCCATTTCAATTTGGATGATTCATTGGATGATTGGATTGCATCCACAAATTCACCAAAAAAAGAGAGTTTCATGAGTTTCTGAATTCCCCCCCTCTGTTTTGAGATTCTTCCCTGGGCCTTTAATTGGATAGTTTGCCCCGTCTGCCTGCGGCAGATGGAGCAAAGCAAGGCAGACGCATGGCGACCAAGGATGCCATGATATGGATGGGGTCTCTTTTCCCACAGCACATCAAGTCCTGGTTTCCCGACAAGCCAAAGACCAGTTACACTTGATGTTTTTAATGTTCTTTTAATGTTTTTTGGCCCCGCTTACACTTGACCACCAGACAGAGTGGGGCATGCGAGAGGCCAGACAGCAACCACCTTCTTCTCACTATGGAGGCCATGGGGGTGATATCAACAATGGCCCCCCGTAAAACATGATGGGTAAACCCATTGATGTGGGGTTGTAAGCATGGTGAGTTGTCGTGTTTATAACCCCGGCTACACATCCACCTTGAATTGGTGAGTTGCATAAATGGTTAATCCCATCGCCGAATTCACGAAGACCGTCACAAGGGATCCCAAAATAGGATATCCACCATGAAACCACTGTTTCGAGGGGTTGTTGATTATTGTATAGGTTGAGGGATTTGTGACCGGGGTAAAGCTTATAGCAATGAACCAGCATGAACGAAGTGGACAAATTTCATATTCATAGCCGACCTAAGCAGCACCTAAAAACCCTGGTGGTCAACATTCGTGACGAATTGTGTTGAATCCTGCTTTCATCCCAGCAAGTTTTGTTGGCACTGCTCACCGGTCCAAATTTGAGACCAGTAAGGGACGGCACTGTTACCGGGCAGTAACTTTGACCACACCCATGAAACCCAGCAAACTTGGAGTTTGTCACTTTCTAGACTCAAGAGTGTGTTTCTGCGGTCTTTTCACATTTGCCCTTTGGGATTTGAACTGTTGAGCAACCTCAGTATATTGCAGGGTAGTGGCTCTATATTTCGTGCAAAATTCCAGGATCCATACCAATAAAGATAGGGCCCAATGTGGTAAATCCAATGTCATGGGACTCCAATGATGATGCCACTAACACCCTTTGAACATATGTTGGACATACTTTGGGGGTACGTCATTTATCGGTGGGTCCACCACGTTGCAATCCATGTCAAGCATGGGATATGGGTCAAGTCTGGCTGGCTTCCCGAAATTGGGATGGTAAACAGGCCCCTAAAATGACGATCGCCACATCTGCCATGGTGATGGCCTGGTGGTTTTGTAGTTGCATACGCCTATCGATTGCCCCCCACCAATAGGGATATGTGGTATCTTTATATATTTATTACATTTGGGATCCCTAAGAGTGGGTGGGATGCCATACCCAACATGCCACAATATCTTAGGAGGCCACTCACCATGGCAAAAATATCATTCGGATATACCGTATCTGGGGAACCCTTTCCGCTTCCAGCTGAATTGTCCACTGAACTGCACCCTGGGTGGGGAAACCCCTGAAGCGGCATCCATATCTACCACATGATGTTCACCGGCATTAGGGTCAGGGTAAACCAACCGGGCGCAAGTTTGGGTCTATCATAGGCGCAGTGAGTTCTTGAGATCGTAGGACTCTGATATGAGCAGGGTCAAGTACCCTTCTTTGCAATTTTAGATGTTATTCCTTTATTCTGCTTATTTGTACTGGTCAGTTCATCACTAATAAGAATCCCTAGCATTGAGTGGATCGAATCTATTTGTTACTGATGCAATAAACGGAATATGTATCCATTTGGATTGTGTAATCATTTGCACTTATCTCCACAGGTTCGGAATCGGATTCCATTTTGGCTAAAATTGTATAGATATATACATATGTATTGTAAAGCAATGTAAATTTACTGTGATGTAAATTTAATGTAATGCAAATGCAATGAAATGCAACATAATGCAATGTAATGTAAGTAATGTATTGTGGTGTACTGTACTGTAATGCATACGGTGTACATATTTACATTTGCGTTCTAGATGTGGAGCGGATAGTGGTTTCATGTGTTGGTTAGCTCCGAGTGGCTCAACTACCAACCAGTTGATGATCATATCCTCCATGCCGTTGGTTGTATCCTCAATTCGGTTGGTGAAAATCCGATCTTTGCTGATTGAATTGCTAGTGAACATCCACTCCTTTCTGTTGCTCATTGACGCCTCTTTCACACTTATGAAGACTTATGACCAACGCAAAAGTGCTGTATTCATGGGGTTCTGTGATTGTGACATGCAGCATTTCATTTACTTTCAATCATTTACTTTCAAGGTACTATGCTGTTGTATATATATATAATACATACATAATGACACACGTGTAGTTGTCGCAGTTGATTGGTAAGCACATCACGGTTTTTTCAGGAATATGGGGACGACCGGAGAGTTCTGCCATCGGCCAAGGTCGGTGAGTCCAAGGCGAAGTGTTTCTGGAAAGTGGGTGATGATTATGTACCCACAATGATGGAAATTCAAGGCCCTAGTGGAAATCCATTAGTATGGCCTTTTTTGTTTGGGGGGTGACATTTAAAGTGGTGCCCCAAGATTTCCATGATGCCTGAGATTTCCATGATGCGATTCGAATCAGAATTAAATTTAGCCAGTGGCTACAAGAGTTGGTCAAATGTTGGCCGAAGAAAGCAACAATATTGGGATTCGACTATCCAGCCACTGGAAATATATATGTATATGTATATGTTTAAAGTTTAAGCAGGATGCTGTTGTGTACTCCACACAATAAACATGACAATCATTTGTGGTTCTCATGGTTTGAATTGTTAGTTATAGCCACGGACTCTATTGAATACATTGTTGATAACCCATTACTCACCCAATCGTATGACGACCCGAACTCTCCTTCAAAAGTTGGTCAGGAGCCCCGAAATTGCCGAATCCTTTGGCATTTCATTTTGAGCCATAGCCATTCACGTGATTCATAGCCAATTTGCCAAGCAGTCTATGGGATGCTGCAATCCACCGATACCCCCCTAACTTTGGTAAACATACATGTCCCCGCCAATATTAATCTATGTTTACCCGAATTTACCCCGTGTTACACCCGCTTGCCACAGCAGTGAGGAATCATCCCACTGAGACAACTGGAACAATTGGAACAATTGGAACAACTGGAACAACTGGAACAACTTTAGCCTGTATAGAAATTAGTCAAAGGAAGTTTAGGGGGAGAAACTTCCGTGTTGCGGACTTTTAGAATGTCAGGGAAAGAGTTAGTCAAAGAAAGAGTTAGTGAGGGAAAGAGTTAGTTAGGGAAAGAGTTAATTGTAACTTTTAGACTGTCAGGGAAAGAGTTAGTCAAAGGAAGAGTTAGTTGGGGACAGAGTGCATTGTAACTTTTAGAGTGTCAGGGAAAGAGTTAGTCAAAGAAAGAGTTGGTGAGGGACAGAGTTAATTGTAAATGACATCTTCAAGTTGGATTTTTGAAGGAAGTCTCGCACGAAATGCGTTTTTGAGAGATAGCAGATGCACGAAACCCTATGTTTTTCCATACAATTGCCGTCTCCGAACCTCGATGACCTACTTGGAGGCTCGGGGGCGGTTATAAGCACATAGGGGACATACTAGGTACATACGGCACTTACTATTTGGATACAGCGCTTACAGTATGTCACTTAGTGGACTTACTGGGACAGCACTTAGCGCACGTACATAAGTGGCTTACAGCACTTACCTAAGTCTGCGAGCGCTTTTGTGTTTCCGCAACACGCGATTTGGATTTTTGCGCTTCCACGAAAACTTGCAACTGTTTCCACCAAAACCCCATTCAGAATTTTGTGTTTCCACCAAATATGAAACGGGATTTTGTGTTTCCGCAAATTTTTGTAAGTGCACTTAGCCTAGATACGTAAGTAGCGTAAGTCCTTTACAGGACTTAGGCCACTTAGGGCGCAAGCTGCCTATCTCACTTAGCCCACTTATGCTAAGTGGTTAGCCAAGTGCCATAAGTTGCGTAATCATTTATGGAACATAATATATAGTTAGCCGAAAACTGTAACTACTTACGTAAGTGACTTAGAGACAGCAGACCGCTTAGCACCACTTATAAGGTAACTTAGCACCACTTATAAGGTAGGTTACAGCACTTAGTAAGTAGGTTATAAAAGTGCCCTAACCTGGCTATGTACTTATAACCGCCCCCCGGCCCTCCAAGTACCTCTGCGGTGCGACGGGTGCGAGACGGTCTCGTGTGTCGTCGGATCATGCTCGGATCATGGTCGGATAATGGTCGGATCGGTTCCGCATTGTAAATGGGGTTTCAACTGTTTTTCGTGCATGTGCGGTCGACAGAATTCCATTGTGATTTGCAACTGTAGGATCGTTCCCGCAATGTAAATGGGATTGCAAGTGGTGCTGGTGGATGAGTTTCTGATGGAATTCCATTGTGATTTGCAACTCTAGGATCGTTCCCTCACTGTAAATGGGATTGCAAGTGGTGCTGGTGGAGGAGTTGCCGATGGAGTTTTGAGGAAGTCTCGCACGAAATGCGTTTTTGAGAGATAGCAGATGCACGAAACCCTATGTTTTTCGATACAAAGTCCGTCCCCGAACCTCGATGATCTACCTCTGCGGTGCGACGGTTGCGAGACGGTCTCGTGTGTGGTCGGATCATGGGCGGGGCGGATCATGGGCGGATCATGGTCGGATCATGGTCGGATCGGTTCCGCATTGTAAATGGGGTTTCAACTGTTTTTCGTGCATGTGCGGTCGACAGAATTCCATTGTGATTTGCAACTGTAGGATCGTTCCCGCAATGTAAATGGGACTGCCAGTGGTGCTGGTGGATGAGTTGCCGATGGAATTCCATTGTGATTTGCAACTGTAGGATCCTTCCCGCAATGCAAATGGCATTGCAAGTGGTGCTGGTGGAGGAGTTGCCGATGGAGTTTTGAAGGAAGTCTCGCACGAAATGCGTTTTTGAGAGATAGCAGATGCACGAAACCCTATGTTTTTCCATACAATTGCCGTCTCCGAACCTCGATGACCTACCTCTGCGGTGCGACGGGTGCGAGACGGTCTCGTGTGTGGTCGGATCATGCTCGGATCATGGTCGGATCGGTTCCGCATTGTAAATGGGATTTCAACTGTTTTTCGTGCATGTGCGGTCGACAGAATTCCATTGTGATTTGCAACTGTAGGATCGTTCCCGCATTGTAAATGGGGTTGCAAGTGGTGCTGGTGGATGAGTTGCCGATGGAATTCCATTGTGATTTGCAACTTTAGGATCGTTCCCTCACTGTAAATGGGATTGCAAGTGGTGCTGGTGGATGAGTTGCCGATGGAATTCCATTGTGCTTTGCAACTGTAGGATCGTTCCCGCAGTGTAAATGGTTGCGTCAAGGTTGCTTTTTGCTGTGGCTGCATTGGTAATACTATTGTCTTTTGCAGCTGGACTTTGTAAATCGTATTGGAGTGGCTGCATGAAGGCTGCCACAGTGATTTGTCAGCAAATTTTCTTCATTTTGGCGCTAATGAATTTCCTTCTAAAAATACTTTTAGAAAGTGCTTCAAAATCGTCTTTTTTTCGCTCTGGTGTCGAGATCCATCCGGTTTTGGAGCTACAATTTCCGACGCCGTTGTGCGTACTTCTATTGTGTTTTGCAACTCAGTCTCTGCAGATCGCATTGTAATGGCTGCGTCAAGGTTGCTTGTTGCTGTGGCTGCATTGGTAATACTATTGTCTTTTGCAGCTCGATCTCGTAAATCGTATTGGAGTGGCTGCATGAAGGCTGCGAAATAAATTTGTTAGCAGATTTTCTCCATTTTGGCGCCAGTGATTTTCCTTCTAAAAATCCTTTTAAAAAGTGCTTCAAAATCGTTTTTTTTTCGCTCTGGCGTCGAGATCCATCCGGTTTTGGAGCTACAATTTCCGACGCCGTTGTGCGTAGTTCTATTGTGTTTTGCAACTCAGTCTCTGCAGATCGCATTGTAAAATGGCTGTGTCAAGGTTGCTTCGTGCTGTGGCTGCATTCGTAATACTATTGTCTTTTGCAGCTCGACTTCGTAAATCGTATTGGAGTGGCTGCATGAAGGCTGCCACAGTGATTTGTCAGCAGATTTTCTTCATTTTGGCGCTAGTGATTTTCCTTCTAAAAATTCTTTTAAAAAGTGCTTCAAAATCGTCTTTTTTTCGCTCTGGCGTCGAGATCCGGTTTTGGAGCTACAATTTCCGACGCCGTTGCGCGTAGTTCTAGTGTGTTTTGCAACTCAGTCTCTGCAGATCGCATTGTAATGGCTGCGTCATGGTTGCTTGTTGCTGTGGCTGCATTCGTAGTACTATTGTCTTTTGCAGCTGGATCTCGTAAATCGTCTTGGAGTGGCTGCATGAAGGCTGCGAAATAAATTTGTTAGCAGATTTTCTCCATTTTGGCGCCAGTGATTTTCCTTCTAAAAATCCTTTTAAAAAGTGCTTCAAAATCGTTTTTTTTCGCTCTGGCGTCGAGATCCGGTTTTGGAGCTACAATTTCCGACGCCGTTGCGCGTAGTTCTATTGTGTTTTGCAACTCAGTCTCTGCAGATCGCATTGTAATGGCTGCGTCAAGGTTGCTTCGTGCTGTGGCTGCATTCGTAATACTATTGTCTTTTGCAGCTGGACTTCGTAAATCGTATTGGAGTGGCTGCATGAAGGCTGCCACAGTGATTTGTCAGCAGATTTTCTCCATTTTGGCGCTAATGATTTTCCTTCTAAAAATCCTTTTAAAAAGTGCTTCAAAATCGTCTTTTTTTCGCTCTGGCGTCGAGATCCGGTTTTGGAGCTACAATTTCCGACGCCGTTGCGCGTAGTTCTAGTGTGTTTTGCAACTCAGTCTCTGCAGATCGCATTGTAATGGCTGTGTCAAGGTTGCTTCGTGCTGTGGCTGCATTCGTAGTACTATTGTCTTTTGCAGCTGGATCTCGTAAATCGTCTTGGAGTGGCTGCATGAAGGCTGCGAAATAAATTTGTTAGCAGATTTTCTCCATTTTGGCACTAGTGTTTTTTCCCGAGAGCGCCTGCGAAGGGTTCTTCGTAAAAAAGCAGCCGTTATACTACATCTTCACACCTTCACATCTGCTGATCTACATCTTCACACCTTCACACCTGCAGATCTAGATCTTCACAACTTCACACCTGCAGACCTAGATCTTCACACCTTCACACCTGCAGATCTAGATCTTCACACCTTCACACCTGCAGATCTAGATCTTCACACCCTCACATCTGGACATCTAGATCTTCATACCTTCACACCTGCAGATCTAGATCTTCACCCTCACACCTGCAGATCTAGATCTTCACACCCTGACATCTGCAGATCTAGATCTTCACACCTTCACATCTGCAGATCTAGATCTTCACACCCTCACACCTGCAGATCTAGATCTTCACACCCTCACACCTGCAGATCTAGATCTTCACACCCTCACATCTGCAGATCTACATCATCACATACTCACATCTGCAGATCTACATCTTCACACCCTCACATCTGCAGATCTACATCATCACACCCGCACACCTGCAGATCTAGATCTTCACACCCTCACACCTGCAGATCTAGATCTTCACACCTTCACATCTGCAGATCTCTTCTCGCTCTTCTTCTATTCTCTCTTAAGGCGGGGGCGGTGCCGCCGGAGCGCCACGAAACGCAACCCCTTCGCACGAAATGGACGTTGGACGTCCAAAACCTAGGTAAAATTGCGATTTTGAAGCGTCGCCGGCAACCCTTTCGCACGAAATGGACGTTGGACGCCAAAAACTGAGGAAAAATTGCAACTTTTATTGGTTGCGCGCAACCCTTTCGCACGAAATGGACGTTGGACGTCAAAAACTGAGGAAAAATTGCAACTTTGAGGTGTCGCGCGCAACCCTTTCGCACGAAATGGACGTTGGACGTCAAAAACTGAGGAAAAATTGCAACTTTGAGGTGTCGCGCGCAACCCTTTCGCACGAAATGGACGTTGGACGTCAAAAACTGGGGAAAAATTGCGACTTTGAGTTGTCAATCGCAACCCTTACGCACGAAATGGACGTTGGACGTCAAAAACTGAGGAAAAATTGCGACTTTACTTTGTCAATCGCAACCCTTACGCACGAAATGGACGTTGGACGTCAAAAACTGAGGAAAAATTGCGA
>CAMXCT020003279.1:132500-140000 GCA_947184155.2 Cladocopium goreaui
ACTACATTGCACTACACTACACTACCTTCCACTACACTTCACTACATTACATTACACTACAACTACAACTACAACTACAGAACTACACTCCACTACACTCCACTACACGAAATTACACTACACTACACTACATTCCACCACACTCCACTACACTACACTACATTCCACTACACTCCACTACACCACACTACACTACACTACACTGCATTACACTGAATGACATTGCACCACAGATAGACAGGTAGACGGATAGACAGATAGACAGATAGACAGATAGACAGGTAGACAGACAGACAGACAGATAGACAGACAGACAGACAGACAGACAGATAGATAGATAGATAGATTGACAGATAGATAGATAGATAGATAGGTAATGAGATGAAAGAGAGAGAGATAGATAGATAGATCGATAGATAGATAGATAGATACATAGAAGATAGACAGGTAGGTAGGTAGATAGTCAGAGCAAGAGAGAGAGAGAGGAGACCTCAAGCACCTTTCGGTCCATCAGTGGATTCGCTCTGCCATCCTTGATTCACAACAACCAATCTCTCCTATAGGTTTCCTATTTTTGAAACTTCCGCCACCGCCTTGTGCGGTACTACTGGAAATATACATACATGTGTACATGCATATACGGGTTGTAAATGTGAGGCAATTCCTTTGCGACCATTGGTGTTCCTTTTGGTCATCCCAAGGCAGCCAGCAATCAGCAGTAAATCTTCAAAAACCTCAAGCAAAGCCAAATGGTCTGGGTTGTAACTTTACGAAGCGGTTGCGAAGTGGGATCATCCTCCAAGCTGCCATTTCCCGTTTTACTGTGGCTCGTGTTTGTGGCCTTGGAGCACCCGGCCCGTTGTCGGGAAACCCAGCCACCAAGTTGGGACAAAGGTCAATACCTTTTACGTCCAAAGTCCGATGCAGCAAAAACTGGGATCCAAACAGCAAAGACTGAAATTGGGGATGTAATTTAGTAACCCAAGAAAAATTGAAGTTGGGATGATGAATCCCATCACCTGCAATACGGTCACAGATTTCCAGGGTTCCCTAAATTTGTAACCAAACGATTTCCCATCAACAGCAAGTAGTTGGTTGCTTCATATCCAAAAGTTTTGCTGGAAATGGTTGAGGCTAAATCCATTCATATCCCATGTAATTCCCCCGCATTTCATATTTTATTTACAGCCTGCAGATGACCGAATTGGAAATCCAGAGCAAGTACCAGTTGTGGATTTCCACCCTCATTGACCAGGTTTTCATAGATTCGCTCTCATTTAAACAACTTTAAGTCAACAAATGTCATCTCCATCATTGTAGCTTTGTCCCAAAATAGGCCACACGAATTTGATCGTTCATCAATGTTTGCCATCTTTTTTGCAAGTAAAACATATCTAAACATGTGGGACTTTGGCTACTTAGCATACATGGGGTTCAAGCATTTCAAAAATTAATCAATATTACCCTGTGATTGAAAACACTTTGTTACTGTTTGCTGTACAATAGGCCTGCCCATTTACACCATATTGTGTGCAAGGAAATATGTACTTAAAATAAACTTGGACCCCAAAAAGCACGTTGTGTGTTTTTCGTCTTGGTATATCTTGGCATATTACCTTGGCATATCTTGGGATGTGACCATGAAATTACCTTAATTATTTTCTATAGGGCCTACACGTTTTTTTCGCTTTGGGAGTCTTTGAGGGGGGTCCAAAGATGTTTCTGTTTCCAGTTGTGTTTGCCCAGAAATTGGGTAGAACAGATAACCCTTGGACTTAGGGATTCCTTGTTTGAGAAATTCCCATTCCTGAATTTCATTTTCTCCTCGTATGGCCTGTTTTTATGCCAAGGTCTGCTGCACACTCGTCCTGCTCGGTGCTCGGAAACATGTGTGGGAGCTTGGTCCCACAGTTGTGGGACCGAACCTGGCCTTCGGGCTGGGTGAGCGTGTCCCTAAGGTTTCAGCAGGCCCCTCCCCCACCCTCTGCAGGTCTTATTCTCCTTCTTCTTCTTCGTTTTGTTTCCTGATTCTTTTTGTTCTTCTTTTTGCTGTTTTATTTCTTCTTCTTCTTCTTCTTCTTTCTTCTTCTTCTTCTTCTTTCTTTCTTCTTCTTCTTCTGCTCCTGATTGTTCATCAGACTTGTCTTGCGTGCCTAAGGTTCTCGCCAGTTCGAAAGCCCAGATAGGATCTCTGTGGATTGACCCATACTCGTTGTTAAGCAATGTTCAAAACCCTGTTAGATGATGATTAGTTCGTGGACAAAGTCATATTGGATGATGATCAAAAGACAATGAAATGACTCATGGTGGAACGACCGTCTGCGCGAACCAGTCGGAAACACCTGGGGCTTTTCAGAGCAGGAAAACACAAGATCTGAAGTTGAATGTGAAGGCAGAAAAATACATGGTTTGAAGAAACCGATGGTTTGCCAATCACCCCGACCACTTCTTTTTCAAAATCCGAGGCCAATGCGCTTTTGCCTGAAGCAGTTGATAGTCCCAAACCTCAGGATGTGAGCATTGGAAGCTTGACCAACTTGACATCCCATCAAAAGTTGCCATGGATAGAACATGATAGACAAAGATGTCACTTGACTTGATCATTTTGGTTGATTCGTTGAGATACTTGTAGAATATTCTAGACAATTCACCCGCTGGGATCCCTGTGATGTTTTTTTGGCGGGACCAATATGTTCCGCTGCGGACTCAAGGCTTAGCGAAGACACTACTTGAGAAGCTTTTACAGGAACCCGTGAAAAGGTGCGGAACCTGGTGGCCCAGGCTGATCCCTCAATCCGGGATGATGAATGTGACAAGTTACAATTGAAATGGAGTTTCTTTAGTCCAACAGCGGGTTATCAGTCCAACAGTGGGTTATCATGGCATCAATTGGAATATATGGAAATATTGACATGTCTGGCGATTCAACTTGCAAACATGAGGAACTCAAACCTGCCAGTGTGTTCATCCAATTGGATATGGGTCGGACCATTGATGGTGCCTCCAGACATCCGTTGGTGGAGCTTTGTCTCCAACCAGCTGCCGGGTTTGTGACACATTTTTGGAGAAGTATATGGGTGAAAGGCTGTGGGTGAAAAGTCCCTGGGTGAAAAGAATGTGGGCGAAAAGTCTGTGCAAGAAGAGTTTCTGGGTGAAAAGTCCCTGGGTGAAAAGTATGTGGGTGAAAAGTCTGTGCAAGAAGAGTTTCTGGGTGAAGAGTCTCTGGGTGAAAAGTATATGGGTGAAAAGTCTGTGCAAGAAGAGTTTCTGGGTGAAGAGTCTCTGGGTGAAAAGTATATGGGTGAAAAGTATGTGCAAGAAGAGTTTCTGGGTGAAGAGTTTCTGGGTGAAAAGTATATGGGCGAAAAGTATGTGCAAGAAGAGTTTGTGGGTGAAGAGTCTCTGGGTGAAAAGTATATGGGTGAAAAGTATGTGTAAGAAGAGTTTCTGGGTGAAGAGTCTCTGGGTGAGAAGTATGTGCAAGAAGAGTTTCTTGGTGAAGAGTATATGGGCGAAAAGTATGCGCAAGAAGAGTTTCTGGGTGAAGAGTCTCTGGGTGAAAAGTATATGGGCGAAAAGTATGTGCAAGAAAGAGTTTCTGGGTGAAGACTCTCTGGGTGAGCAGTATATGGTTGAAAAGTATGTGCAAGAAGAGTTTCTGGGTGAAGAGTCTCTGGGTGAAAAGTATATGGGTGAAAAGTATGTGCAAGAAAGAGTTTCTGGGTGAAGAGTCTCTGGGTGAGAAGTATGTGCAAGAAGAGTTTCTTGGTGAAGAGTATATGGGTGAAAAGTATGTGCAAGAAGAGTTTCTGGGTGAAGAGTCTCTGGGTGAAAAGTGTATGGTTGAAAAGTATGTGCAAGGAAAGTTTCTGGGTGAAGAGTCTCTGGGTGAAAAGTATATGGGTGAAAAGTATGTGCAAAAAAGAGTTTCTCGGTGAAGAGTCTCTGGGTGAAAAGTATATGGGCGAAAAGTATGTGCAAGAAGAGTTTCTGGGTGAAGAGTCTCTGGGTGAAAAGTATATGGGTGAAAAGCATGTGCAAGAAGAGTTTCTGGGTGAAGAGTCTCTGGGTGAAAAGTATATGGGTGAAAAGCATGTGCAAGAAGAGTTTCTGGGTGAAGAGTCTCTGGGTGATAAGTATATGGGTGAAAAGCATGTGCAAGAAGAGTTTCTGGGTGAAGAGTCTCTGGGTGAAAAGTATATGGGTGAAAAGCATGTGCAAGAAGAGTTTCTGGGTGAAGAGTCTCTGGGTGAAAAGTATATGAGTGAAAACTTATGCTATTGCTATAGATATATTTATATATACACATATATTTAGCTATAATATATGCTATACGAGCTGGTGTTCTTCCCTGGCACGCTCCCCCTTGCTGATGGCCGGGGTCGGCGGATACACAATACATTTACACAGTGCTTTTACATGCCAGTTCTTTGACGCAGAGATTCTCTAACCCGCAAATACTTTCACACAGAGATACTTCAGCGCTACACGATTATGTTTTTCTTACACAGGCATTTTTTCACGCACACATGCACACACACACACACGCGCGCGTGCTTTAACAGGGATGTTTTTAAACACACACGCTTTTACACAGAGATAGTTGTACACAGAAATTCTTTTACACAGAGATGCTTTCACACAGAGATGGTTTCACACACAGAAACACTCTTACACAGAGATGATTTGACACTGAGCAGCTTTACACACAGATACCATGACAAACAGAGGTGCTTTTACAAACGAATGGGTTTACACGAGGAGCTTTTATACACGGATGTTTTTACACAGGCGTACTTTTGCATGATTTCCGACGGCAGATGTAAAACCACAATTTCACGTGTTGGCGATCGAGGTGGGTTTATACCGGCTTTTCCAGAACTTCAGGCCTGCAGATTTCGGATTCGACAGTCGCGGCAAAAACCGGATAGATGACATACATACATATATATATATAGACATATAATTACACACATACATATATATATATATACGTATATCTATATATGTAAATATGTATATATATACATATATATAAATATAGATAGATAGATAGATAGATAGATAGATAGACATGTATTTCTACAGGGACAAAACCCGTGTACCACTTACAACATTTTATAATCTCCAGCTCCCCCCCAAGATTCCAACAGGAGGCGAATGGATCATCGTCGAGCGTGGAGGAGGTGCCTTACCCCATCCCCCAGATCCCATGGTTTTTGTAGGGATTTGAACATATTTGGTACCATACAACGGAAGTGTTTGTAAAAAAACAGGGATGACAGCACTGGAACTGAAGTATCAATAAATACAAATATCTTCCAGATATGATGGTTGTTTGAGCCTACGGGTTGAAAACCGTCCGAGCGGTTTAGGCATTTCTATATATGTTCCTTGGGGTGGGGTGCGGTGGGGTGGGGTGGGGTGGGGCAATAACGTTCACGTACTTGCGCACTCCCATGATGTTACGCCACGGCACGTTCACTTGCACGTGCGCACATACGTCATGCTACGTTGAAGATGTGTCACGTCACGCAGGGGTGGGGTGGGGTGGGGTGGGGCAATAACGTTCACGTACTTGCGCACTCCCATGATGTTACGCCACGGCACGTTCACTTGCACGTGCGCGCATACGTCATGCTACGTTGAAGATGTGTCACGTCACGCAGGGGTGGGGTGGGGCAATAACTTTCACGTACTTGCGCGCTCCCATGATGTTACGCCACGGCACGTTCACTTGCACGTGCGCACATACGTCATGCTACGTTGAAGATATGTCACATCACGCAGGGGTGGGGTGGGGTGGGTTGGGGTGGGGCAATAACGTTCACGTACTTGCTCAGATGGCGCAAAGTGCTACCCTGGATTGACATCGGCTAACAAGCTGATACATTTTGCCTGCTCACATCGCAAAAACCAATTTGTGAAAAAGATCCGCAGACATGCTGGAAAAACCTTCTGGGTTCATACTGGCACCATCGACTCGTGCTGGCGTATGATCAAAGCCAGTGTTCCCGATCAGTTGACATCTTGCCCAGAAAACGAACAAAAATTGAATGACCTCATTTTGGACGTACGTTCGCACATGGCAGTGGCGATGGGAGGCAAATGTAGTTGGAAAAGCCCTGTTGGAGAAAACAGGTGCGTACTTAGCGAAGATGTAGAGATCACCGGAAAAAATGGCTGCCGCTGAGGTTTTGGGCACGCTGACTTCCCAAAAGGAACCTTTTTCGCACTCCGACATGTCAACTATATACAGTAAATCCCAATGAAAATTCAAAATCACAATAGAATTGACCTTCATGGACAACATAAAAACATGAAAAAACACTGCGAAACGCATGATTGACTTCTTGCCAGTCACATGAAAATGCTGTTTTTACTCGGCCCATTTCCAACCCGGCGGGTTGTTTGACAACTGTTTGATGACTGTTGGATGGTTGATGGTTGTTTGATGGGGACATTTTTGATTTATTTCCAGTCACGTGCTTAGAGCTTCATTATCCTTAGCATTCACCATCGGCAGTAGTCTTCTTGCGATGAGGCGCAAACGATTACAATGATTAAATCCTAAATTCTGGCCCAACAATGAAAGATAGCTGTGAATCAATATTGCCCTAATTTGAAAGTGAAATCTCATCAAATCCCATCCATTTCGCCACAAGAACCTGCACCTGGGTTGTTTGGACCTTTTTTCGCTCATAGGTATTTTTTGGCGAGTTTGTGTGTTTCCCTCTGAAGAGGGGGGTTTTCCTCAAACTGAGCGACTGGTCAGGATTGTGATCTTGAGGATTGCATACAAGTCCTCAATTCGTGGACGCCGGGATCTCAGAGTTGCGGCAAGGCCACTCAAATCCTGTAGGGCCTGTAGGGGACATGGATGTTTGAGATGATGATCTACACTTGACAAAAGGTTTTGAATGGGTTGAAGCCACCAATTGTTCCTATTCGATTTCACATATTTCACCAAATAATTTCATGCGGGTGTTGGACCGCTGCAACCTCTGGACGTCTACAAGGCACAAAGCCCCCGTGTCCTGCAAGATTGTAAGTGTTTTTGTGCCAGCCTGGTTCACAAAGCCCCTTACCCAGGAATACCATGATATTGAGTTCGTTGATCCTGTTGCTCATCTCTTGGTCTGACAACACGGAAATGTCAAATTCAAATCATTGCCTTTCAAGTTCAGTGTTTGCATTCTCTGAGGCACTGAAAACCATTTGCCACCTACATGTTCGAATGCAGCTGAAGCGTAAAGCTAGTGTCCGCCTGCGCCGTTTGCATAAATTCAAACAAGTGAAGCTGACTGCAACTTGTACAAATAGCAGTAGCTTCCTTGAGACTTTGGGGAACGCAGTGGGGAAATGGGCTGGGCATGGCCAGGATCAGATGGGTTTTGGTGGTTGGATCACCCATATGTTTGCTTGAAGTCCAGAGATTTTCTGCGGAAGCTACGTGCCATTTCTGCCAGGCTCAAGTGAAGGACAAGACACACTGATTTG